>JACXGJ010006422.1:10593-34595 GCA_016801105.1 Esox niger | reverse complement strand
CAACCCACACCAGGGCCACCAGGCTTCACCTCAACCCGTACCATGGCCCCTAGGCACCACCACAACCCACACCAGGGCCACCAGGCTTCACCTCAACCCGTACCATGGCCCCTAGGCACCACCACAACCCACACCAGGGCCACCAGGCTTCACCTCAACCCGTACCATGGCCCCTAGGCACCACCACAACCCACACCAGGGCTCCCCCCGGATCCACCACTCCACCCAGCGTGTGTTAGATTTTACTTCTATTTAATATTATGTATTTAATATTATAAACAGTATATGTATATTCAATTATTTTCATGAATGTGAGCCAATAACAATAGTCAATAATATATATAAATACATGTATATTTTTTTTAATTATTTTTTATTATTGTGTTTAGAGTTATTTTGTAGGTGAGATAGTTGTAGCAGTTGCTAAGATAGTTTTCAGCATCACTTGTAAGTCACTTTGGATAAAACAAAGCATTTGCTAAATGCCTTAATGTAAATATAATTGTCTATATAGTATTAGTTGATAATAACTTGATATAAAAGCACATTATAAAATGTTCACATTTCAAGAAAAAATTATTGGATGCAAGAGAGGTGAGATTATGGAAAAAAGTCCCAGTAATAAAAACAATTCTGTAATCAACATGAAAATCTAAAACGAGGAGTGCTTTTACATGGAGGGGAAGGGCACTTTCTGTGTGCGAACATTGTGAAGTCGGGGGTGGGTGGGTCCTCCAAAGACACTTGTTCCCAGGGGTCGTATAGAATGCAGACCCATCCTTGCCCCCATGAAAGCGGTTAGCTACAATCACCCACACAGCCTCTAGGTCCTTTAGCCAGCTTCATAGGGAGGCTGGGTCTAGGATGTCAGGTAAGAGAAGCCTGGAAAGGGCTCCTGTGTGCCCAGCAGCCATTTGACTTGTCACTTTGAATTAGCTTTGACACCAGGTGGTTTCTTTTTGCTCCATCTGTTTGCCAGCAAGGGAAAAATTAAATGAGGCTTATTTTTTCATTCAAGAGCAAGTTTTTATAAGCTGTAGCTGTTTCCTCTAATTAAATTTATCTTGAGTGTGTCTCGAGCCCTTTGAGTCTCTTGGGTCTTTTTTTATTAAGGTTGCTGTCAAACTGCCATATGTCAGGGAATTATTGTATGATAGAGGATGTGTGTAATCAACATTTTCACAATTACATAATGTGCATTGCCAATTTGACTGATTTATCTATTTGTGATTGATCGACTGTACACTTTATTCCCTTAGCAGTGTGAATTGTAGAAATCATGGTCATTTGATTAAAGCCATTTTTTATGTGTCGATTGACAGTAGTAAGCTGCATCAGTGGGGTAGTGAAATACATGTGGGCTGAGAAAGGTGGGAACAGAGATGGTAGAGAGAGCAAGACATTTCACTTCCTTGTCTTATGTAGTGGGGTAGGGCCATTCTGGTGTACTTATAGCTGACTCCTTTGAGCAAAAATGTCCCCAGACTAGACTCACTAGGTTTTTCTGGCAATTGTTTTTAGTATTTCCTTGTTCACCTGGCAGGTTTACTCAACCTGTATGACTGTACTATGTTTGGAATGAGGCTTAATACGTTGTGTGTTTATCTCTGTACCGCAGCACATTATAGATTACATTAATGATAGGCACTATTAGAAACGCATCACTGCCTCTTTCAAATTGTAGCATGCTGAATCATTAAATTACAATTTATTAAACATTTGGCAGAAATTAAAACACTGCTTGACAGTTTAGCCTTTTATCAATGGGTGTTTAGCTAGACAAGTGCAACATCCACGCGCATTTACGAGCCCACTAGCATCAGATTGACTAGCATTATCCACCCATGTATTGCGGTTAGTGTTAATAGCAAACTGGGTGCTAAAGCTAGCTGAAAATCAGTTTCGATGTTATGACTGATTTTGTTTTATATTGTGACACCGCAGTTTTTTCCGGAGTAATCTTTAAATAAACTCTCCTGATTCGTCTTTCAATGATCCACTTGAGTTAGATTTATGCTTAAACCCTATTCTCGCTCCCAAAACCATTCTTGCATCACCTAGCGGTCATCATGCCTACATTGTTCCTTTTGTTGTAAGTAAATGGGTCTCCTTTGTTTCATCCCTTTCAGAAGACATTACAAAGGCTTGTTACTCTGCAACTCTTGCGCTCAAAACATGTCCAACCTATTAAGCAGACTTTTCAATTTGTTATACTCCTATGGCCTCGTCTGCTTCTCTAAACCCATTGGTTAAGGAAGCCAAAGGTCCCTTCCATCTGATATTCTTTTATTCTCCAATGGGTTTTGAGGAGGAGAGGACAGAGGAAATAGAACAGAAGGATGCGACTGAGAGAAGGCCAGGGTATTAAGCCCTTTTCACACAGAACCTGTATTACTAGTGAAGGTTATTTATTTGATTCTGACAAGATAACTCCCCCAGGATAAGTTCCGCTTTCCAATAAATCGTCCATTATGACAAAAGACTGGAGGTTTTTATTCTGGGTTTGAATACGTCACCCAGTCCTTAAATTACAGGCAACACAGATGACACTATTGGTTTCAATGTAATATTTGACTTGAGGAATTCCCCTCAGCACTTGCCTGCTGATAACCCTTGTGATGAGTATTTAAACAGCAAACTGTTCATTTCTGAACACCAACCCATGTTTGAACGTTGGGCGTGCACCTATTAACACCTATTTTAGTTCTTCCCTGAGTCTTCCCTGGTCTCTTATTCCCCTGGTTTACGCGAGCACGTCTTTGTCGTAGACTTCAAACAGGGAGCTTCCATTTATTCAGCTCTGCTCAGCTGCTTTAAGGAGACGGCACCATCACTTGCTACACAAAAACATCAAAAGAAACCCATGTGCTACGACGGACCCCTCACAACAACGTATTTAAACTGACTTCAACCGGATGCTTTTACTTCTCTTAGAGTCTTTATCTCCCGTCAACTCAGGGGGATTTCCATCCATTGGCTGAATAGGTATTTGCCTAGCTGTTGGTGTCGGTCCTGATAGGGACGATGTACCTAATTCAGGGTTTTAGAGCTTTTCCTTCAAGCGATTTATCGTTGAACAGTCGGGGTCCCCCTTGGTTAAGTCTAAAATCTGCTCCTGGTGTGCTCCTGCACAGCAAGAGGAATTCCACTTCACACACATGGACTAGACCGTTGTTGAGGACAGTCATTTGTCCCGCAAGGTGCTTTTTCACCATGTGCTGCTAAATGAAGTAAGGTTTGATCGTGTGTGTCTGCATTTAGTAAATGGGAAACCTGGCATGTCGGCGTGCCCCCCTTCCCGAGCGTTAGATTGTGAAGGGCTTGGCAGGGTTTCGTCTTCACATTCCACACAGTGTTTTAAAGGGTGCAAACGACGAGTCTGTTACAGGACCATAATGTGGACCAAGGCCTTTATATTCCCCTACTTATCTTGGGATGCTTCATTGTGGAACCACATCATGTCTGCTACTGTATTGCAAAACGACTGTATGTCTACGATGCTATCGTTTTCATGCATTTACACTAGAGTGTGTGTGTGTGTGTGTGTGTGTGTGTGCCTGTGCCTGTGCATGCGTGTATATGTATGAAGTGTGTGAGTGTGTGTGCGTGTGTGCGTGTATATATATATGAAGTGTATGTGAGTGTGGCTCGGCTCCCTGTGCAGTGGCGGAAATCTCATCACTCCCACACATCTTCCAGCTGTCACACTTTGAGGAAGAGCCTCTGGAAAACAGGCTTCATTTTACATTGACTCTTATTGTGTTGCTCCTCCTTCACCCTGAAACCGCTTAAATTAGCCTGCATTTTTCACTCGGATGATCTAAATTAGTAAGTGCATAGCAGAGGTTTAGATCTTCTGCGCTGCATTTACCATAGTTTGTGTTGGCGTTTGTTCAAGTGCCTCCTCTCAAAATGTTAATTTATTGAAAGATTATGACACGAAATTCAGCTGTGCAATGGCTGTTATGGACTACTTCAGTATCATCATAAATATTGAATATGCAGGCCTGTTATCTAACTGTCTGTCTTTGATTCTTTTACTCTCTCCACGTCCCCTTCTCCCCCTCATCCTCCCTCTCCTATCTACCCCTCCCTGTCTCCCCCCTCCGTTCTCCCTCCCATTCCACTACCACCCCTTTTCTCTATCTCTCCCTTCCCTCTTCCAACTTCCCTCTCTCAATTATCTCACTACCCTTTCCTCCCCCTCTTCTCTTCCTCCCCTTCCCGCTCTCTTCTATTTTCTCTCCCTTGAAGAGGAGCGACTGAGCCGGCCACGACCTGACGATGATCGCAACAGGAGGCCTGCTGCGGATCAACCGGAGGCAGGACTCACTGCGCTCCAAGAGCCGTGCAGAGAACAAGCGCAAGAGGAAAGCTAAGAAGAAGCGGAAGAATGAGGTGGTGGTGGTAAAAGGCAAGCTGAACCTCTGTTCCATCTCTGGAGTGGTCGCGGCCATAGGCATTCTGATACTTCTGGTGGGTATTGCCATGGCGATACTGGGCTACTGGCCCAGGGAGAGCCTGCAGTACCCAGAGCCAACCCAAACCCAGAGGATTTACAACAAGAAGGAAGAGGCGAGGCTAACTGGCAACTGGACATACAACACAAATGTCAGATTTCACCTGGATGAGGATTTGGCCAGTAACAATCATTCCAATGGCACAGGCCCGGAGGAACCTCCTAAAGGCTTCCTTGCTGAGTTTTTGGATAATTACCTCTACTCGGACAAGCTGAAGGTGTTTGGGCCTCTCATCATGGGCATTGGCATCTTCCTCTTCATCTGCGCCAATGCAGTGTTGCACGAGAACCGCGACAAAAAGACCAAAATCATCAACCTGAGGGACATTTATTCGACTGTCATCGACATCCACAGCTTGCGGACTAAGGAGAACACGCCGCTGAATGGCTTTGTGAACTATGTGCAGTCCAAAGGTTTGGAGGGGAAACCCAGCGCTGTGTATACTGCAGCCCTGCTGGCCAAAGGGACCTGGCCGTCGGGGGATTCGCCGGACGAGGGCAGCCGGGGCCCCTCCAGGTGCCACTCCCTGACCAGGTCGAGGGTCTCGTCCCGAGAGAGGCATTCGTTTACCGACACGGTTTACACAATCACCAGACACAGCCGGGCTGGCCAGCAGAGCAGTCCGATTCCCACGCCCAAACAGTGGGAAACCCGGACGATAGCTGCTTCCTCTGTTAACGCCTTCACCCTCCCCATGACCAGATCTAACCGCCGAGCCAACCACCACCAGCGCAGGCCCTCAGCCAAAGAAGAGGCGGGTCGGAGCAGGGCTGCGATGTGCGACTCCGGTGAGGAAGACGGGGCCCAAGTTAGGCGGAACGTTCCAGAAACCACCACCCAGGCCAAGGTGGAGACTTTACGAATGGCCATGTTCCTGCCTCAGGACTCAGTGGAGGTGTACAAGAGCAGCGGTAGCCTCCAGGAGGCGCCACAGGGCTCCCAGGTCCAGTTGCTCCCCTTGTCCCCCGCCGGGCCCAGGGTGACAGGCTCCCACCTGTCCCTCAGCGCCCTGACAGACTGTCCCCAGTACAGAGACCTAGGTATCACCTCATCCAACACCACCGATTGGAAGGTGGAGCGGTCCAGGCGACTCAGCTGCCCTCGCCTGGAGGTGCCAGGAGGCGGCGGCTACATCAAACTGGGCGACCTCGGGGGAGAATCCTTTGAGTCCAGGGAATCGTGTGAGGTGAGCGCCTTCAGCCGAGTCACCTCCGAGGAGGTTCTGGCTAAGATGCAGGGGGATGAAGGAGAATCCAATGAACAGGAGAGCAGTCCCGGGGCCCCCCAGGGTGGGGGCTCAAGGCGATACTCCAACAAAGAGAAACTTCTTATGATCTCTCAGTCAGATTCTGTTTTGGATGACGAGGAGATGGAGAGCACAGACATATGATTGGATGATTGCTGGAAGGTGTTTTGCTGATTGGTGGTATTTGTTTACTTGAACAAAACAAACACAGGATAACTAGTTGAAGACAGTTTACAGCAGAATCAAGAAATGATTACTATAACAACAATACTGCATCTGAGTTCTAGACTATCTTGAGGTTTGTTGCTAATGCAATTATCAATATGTGACCAAATAATGGTCATCGGTGGGCTATGAAAATGAAAGACTGTGTGTATAGTATTTTGTAAAGCATTTGTTTCTGTACTGTAGGTCGGAAGTCACATCTAACTGAAAGAGCAGCAAAAACAACATTAACCAAAAAGGGCCGTTTAAAATGGTGATTGTACAGTTACTGTACCATCCACTTTATGTACTAGTTTCTATAATTTCTAAGAATATAACTGTGGCTGTTCAACCTACTGTCATTACGTACACTGTAGTATAATGATTGAGAGTTGCTGTCTCAACAGCATGTATTTTATACTGTCCTTGCACACTTTATGTCAATTACCAGAGGAAGGTTTGAATTCCAAATGTAATAGCAATATATTATGGAACATATCTGTCTGCTTGTTGGGGAAAACACAGTGTTGGCATACTTGCCTGTGTCCTTTAGGACTTATATGTTATTGTTTAGTTTTTTAGACCTGTCTCGACTTGCTTGTTAAGGATTCTGTATCTCTGCCATCGCTTTTGCCTGAGCGAAACACTGATTAGCACAATTCACAGCTGAACACATGTGTTTCTGTACACGAGGCCTAACTACCTTAGCACAAGTAAACATATGTAGAAAATAACACTGAGCAAATCAGTTATCCTGTGCAAATGCATCTGGATTGTTGTGGTTCTTGTTTAAACACAGACCTGCAGTACATATTGTATTCCAGTTGTTCCCGGTACACAAGGTCAAGACAAACCGCCCTATGGTTATCCTATGACTCATTCAGTCTTCAAATAAATGTATGAAGCTGCCTCGTTATGTGGACCATCTGTTATTGCTGACCTTCTGACACGTCAATCAAGTTGGTGTTACGGGTGTGAAATGGCTAATCAGTTGGCGCCGCGGTCGACAGTGATAGCATTTCAGTTGGTTACGTCATTCGCTCTGAGACCTGGAAGTAGTCGTATCGCTTTGCTCCGCCGTGGCTTTTGTGGCAGCGGCAGCTATGCTTCGTAGCTGACAGTGGTTCTGAGGACATCACATTGGCAAAAGAAAACGTGTCAAAACACACGCTCCAAATTGATTATGCAGTCTGGCCAAGCAGATCTTGATGTTCTAGTGTCCAAAATATGTTTAGCAATCAACGGCCGATAGGGTGGGAGCTGGGGCATGAAAGAGCGCGTAGTGTAAGGCAAAGTGTTTCCCTGTCAACAGGATGATTAACAGCGTACAGAATCCTGGTGGCTGGGAATTAGGAGAGCTAGATATCCATCTGTTTATGGGGAGAAGTAGCTTTATATAGACACATGAAATGCCAGTTTGCACATCATTCCAAGCAAAATGATTCACTATGTTTTGGGCCCATCCTTAAAGGGGAAGGTCACCCATCTGTACATTTGGTCTGCTGTTCACATTCTGTGTTTGTGGTTCAATCGTAATGGTTTACATACATCAATCAACCATTACATTATGACCACTGACAGGTGAAGTGGATAACACTGATTATTATCATGGCACGGTATCATGGGACCTGTCAGTGGGTGGGATATATTAGGCAGCAAGTGAACATTCTGTCCTCAAAGTTGATGTGTTAGAAGCACAAAAAATGGGCAAGCGTAAGAATCTGAGACTTTGACAATGGCCAAATTGTGATGGCTAAACGACGGTCAGAGCATCTCCAATACTGCAGCCCTTGTGGTGTGTTCCCGGTCGGCAGTGGTCAGTACCTATCAATAGAGGTCCAAGGAAGGAAATGCGACAGGTTTATGGGCATGGGGGTGAAGGCTGGCCTGTGTGGTCTGAGCCCATGCTGACATCTGTTCACTGCCAAAAGTGCCTACAATGAGCACTTGAGCATCTAAACTGGACCACGGAGCAATGGAAGAAGGTGGCCTGGTCAGATGAATGACGTTTCCTTTTACATCACATGGATGGCAGGATGCGTGTGCATTGCTTACATGGAGAACACATGACACCAGGATGCACTATGGGAAGAAGGCAAGCCGGCGGAGGTAGTGTGATGCTTTGGGCAGTGTTCTGCTGGGGAACCTGGGTCCTGCCATTGATGTGGATGTTACTTTGACACGTACCACCTACCTAAGCATGGTTGCAGACCATGTGCACCCTTTCATGGCAACGGTATTCCCTGATGGCATTAGCTTCTATCAGCATGATAATGTGCCCTGCCACAAAGCAAAAATTGTTCAAGAATAGTTTGAGGAACCCAACAATGAGTTCAAGGTGTTGAATTGGCCTCCAAATTCCCCAAATCTCAATTCAACCGAGCATCTGTGGAATATGCAGGACAAACAGTCCGATCCATGGAGGTCCTACCTCACAACTTACAGGACTTAAAGGATCTGCTGTTAACATCTTGGTGCCAGATACCACAGCACACCTTCAGAGGTTTAGTGGAGTCCAAGCCTTGATGGGTCAGGGCTGATCAGTGTATATATACACTCTTGAGCCAAAACATGATGATCACCTGCAAAATATGCTCTTGGTCCTCCCTGTGCCGCAAAAACAGCTCCAACCCGCCAAGGAATGGTCTCTACAAAACCCCTGAAGGTGTCCTGTGGGATCTGACACCAATACGTTAGCAGCAGATCCTTCAAGTCCTGTATGTTGCGATACAGATCGACCGTAGAAGAGACTTGTTGGTTCAGCACATCTCACAGAAGCTCAATTGAATTGAGCTCAGGGAAATTTGTAGGCGAGGGCAACACCATGAACTCTTCATCATGTTCCTGCTGCCAGAGAATACCATTGCCGTGAAGGCGTGTACCTGGTCGGTAACGATCTTTAGGTATGTGGCACGTGTCCAATAGATGTCCACCTGAAAGCGTGGACCCAGGGTTTCCCAGCAGAACATTGGCCAAGGCATTTCACTCCCTCCACCGGCTTGTCGTCTTCCCGCAGTGCATCCTGGAGCACAGGAATCATTTGACCTAGCGACCTTCTTCCACTGCTCCAAGATCCAGTTGCGATACTTGCATGCCAATTTTAGGCACTTTTGATAGAGGACAGGGGTCATTATAGATGCTCAGACCAAGTTGTCTGGCCATAACAATTTGAGCATTGTCAAATTGGCTCAGGTCTTTACTATTGCCCATTTCTCATGCAACCAACATGCCGGGTCAGAGAACTGTTCACTTAACATCTGATCTACCCAGACCCTGACATGTGCCATTGTTAGATGAGTGGTAATTATGTTTTGCCTCATCAGTTTACTGTACATACACACAGTATATACTTTATGTATTGTTATTGTAACAGATAAATTGGTTCCCAAAGTTATCTTTACATATCACTTACATGCGACTCTAACAGATTTGACTCCGTCTCACTCCACTTTTAAAAATTACATGCCATAAATCCATGTTTAAAGGATGGTCAGATGGTCAGGGACAGTGGAATAGGCATGTGAGCTGGTTAAACTGTTTGTGTTTTATAACATGTTTACACCTTTTTGTTGTGGTCAATGATGAGTCATGAGTCAGCAAAATGCAACCACCACTTTTCTCTGTAATGAAACAAAACATAAAAAAAAACTGTTTGAATAAACAACTGCACGCACAGAAGAAATGAAAATATGACCAATTAAAAGAAGGATGAGCTTCCATTTCAAGTTGCCAGGGGACTTGTGTTGATGTGTCTGCTCACTGTAATGATTGATGATATTGGATTTAATCTAACCTTGCTGTGGATGGTATACCTTTGGCTTCTATACTTTAGACATTTTAGGGTCTTTGTAACGTGAATTCATTTATTTCAGTTCAGCAGGTATCCTTGAGCGACAAACATTCAGCTCCATAATGGATTATGCAAACTACTGTAAACCCATTTATTCAGCCTCGTCGTTTCTCTCCGCACCAGAAACGTGATTTATTATGAAACTACTGCAGACTGCTCTGTTGCCGCATTCCGACCTGACTGGTACTCTGCAGTTTCCCTCCTACCTGTCTGACCTTTCTCTCAGCCAGCCAAAGCAGATGTGTGAAGGATTGAAGGTTTTTCCTTTTTCTTCCTCTCTGTCCCTGGCCTGCAGAGAACGGTAAATATTCAACATCTCTCCAAACTCTCCTCCTCTAACCCACATGTTAAAGAATGTCTAACTCCTTTTCATTCCCAATGTCATGGCATCCCCTATTCCCTTTCTTATGTTTGAAACTGCAGGCCATTTCTCATCAATGTTTAATAACTACTTGTAATTAACTGAAGAAATGGCTCAGTTGTCGGCAATGGATGTTGGGTATATTGGGGGCAGACCATGCAGGCTACCCCACCAGTCTCCTGGGCCGTTGTTACACAAGGTGAGTCACCCCCCCCATTCTTGCCTGAGAATTAAACAGCTGACATGGCGATTCGTTGCTCATTACAATAATGAACTGTTGGTTCTCTTGACGATTGTCGTTAAAGTGAGATTAATTACACCTACCAGAATGAAAAATAACTTAATAATCAGTAATGGCTAAGAGTGAGAGCACTTTAAAGGCCAAGTCCTATAGAGAAAGGACTATTGTGCCCTAAAGGCCACTCCGCATGGATGTGAAATATTGTTCATTCCTCCCTCATGTTTCACTTCAGCCTAACCCTATTTTTAGAACCGCAGACGTTTCAGAAGCTTTGTTCTTTCCGTTGCCTGGTCGATGTCCATATAAAATATACAAGGAAATGTACCTCAGCTGATCTATACAAACTGCCAACAGGTAGAGCACACTAGAAAACCCTAGTTCATTTTATTCTTAACACATCCTAATTATTTTAATTCAACAATCTCTTTGTCTGAATCTGCTGCACAACAAGGAAAGTAAATTTGGCAGGTTGGAATAAGCGAATCAGCCAGTATCATCAGATCTAAAGAAAATATGCATTGAGCTTCTAACATGCAATTCACAGAAGAAATCAAGCGTCCTGCATTTACTGTTACAACGTCAATGTTGCACATGTTTTCGTTCATAACAGCCATAGGCTGTTGACATAAGCCTGTGTTTAATATTGACCTTACAAGGTAAGCCTGGTAAACATTTTTATCCTGCAAACAAATGAATGGTTGTTAGGAAGTCCCCAGACCATCTGGAGGTTGTGTCATGTTCCTCAGGATATCCATAAGGCGTTCCCTGTTTTCTCAGAATTAGGAAACACAAATATACATATTACAGTAAGATCTAATTATTTCCTGCAAGGCACTTTAGTCCCTGAGACAAATATTAGACTGTGGTTTTCCAGCGGAATGCCTGTCAGATATTTCTGTAGGTCCATATAGACCACCTCAACCACATCAGGAGGGACGCTAAGAAATGGGAAGCTACGGGAAGATCCATACATCCAAAAGAAAAGGTGCATAGTGGGGCTTTCTGCTGAGACCTGAATTCAATTATGTAACGTTTATATAACGACGCCCAAACATCTACAGCGGCAGCCTCTCCCTCTACATCACAGCCTCCATCGCACATCGCCGCCCTGCACTGCAGAGCATCAGCTCATACAGCTCCTATTATTCGCGGGGAAACGGGCGTTCACTATCCCACACATTCACTTGAATAACAATCAGTGGGTTAGATGAGCGCCCTCCAGGTCCCCCAAAACAACATGAGTCATTGTCCTCGTCATGCCCACAGCTCCACCATGCATGCCGCGTGTCAGTGTGACAGTGTACATGCTTACCTGCGGATGTCTAGTAACACGAGTCACATACAGCTTGGTAATTAGAAAGGAAAGCATATCTCGAGCTTACATCATGCCCATGCATGGATGCTGCAATAAAACGATAGTATTTGATAAATACGTTGTGCTGTCTTTTTGCACCATCTAGAGGTGGCTTTTGTATGCGGATCCAATGGTCTACAGTGCTCAGTAATGTCCAATACTTTCATTCCTATGATCTTGTTTTCGGCCGTGTGTGCAAATATCCAATGTTTATTTTGAAGGTTATTGTCAACAGCTGTATGGTATTTTAAAAGATTATTATATATATTTTAATAAGACACTTTTACAAAGTGCTTCGTGCGCAATGGCAACGAGTACCTAACTTATTTTTACATTATATATTATATCTTTGGTTCAGCTGCCTAATGATAATTTTTTTTCAGCATCCTGAGGTAAATCCTCTCTAAAAACCCATCTGGACGTTTTTTTAAATCTAAATTCAGGTATCTACAGAGAGACTTCGTTTTTTACAAAGAACAGTTTAAAAGGAGAAATGACTTACTGGAAAGGCATCAGGTAGATTACAAACTGAACCAAAGGCTCTCCCAGCTGCATACAACCCTTCACAAGTTCTAAAACATACTTGATATATAAAGGCCCTTTAATCACCAGGACACTCCACTTTGACTGAATAAATCAATCTAGTATAAGTGCTATTGAATAAAGATGTACAGTATGTTGTCTCCTGCTCGTTGGCATTCCCCTGAAATGATTTGTATGAGATTATTTTATTTTAAAAATTGACCCATATAAACTGGTATAGAAAATTTTTATAATTGTATCACTTGATCAAATATCATTTTTAAAGCATTTTTATATATTATAATATGTCCAAATTTTGTTACAATCAGTTTTATGAACATCTACCAAAGAATATTACTTTAACAGGCAAATGTGAAATATCTGTGAAAAACAGGATAATTTCAAGAGGATGCTGGCCTCCTGTTGAAAAGCTTATTCATATTCTTGTTTTCAACAACCTTTATGAAATAACGTAAATGACTACAGCACATAGAGGATGCACAAAATAAGATAAACATTACATAGAAAAGGACTGTCACTTTGAGGTAACTGAATCTCAATTACACACACAGGGGAAGAGGAGGACGTACAGGATTTAAAGGAGCAGTACATATGTGTCAGCTCTAAACTTCAGACAATTAGCACCTTGATCACTTAGTTTCCAAAGTAACATGTGGCAACTAATAGATTTGAAAAGAGGCCAATTAGCCCCGGTCCGAATGGCAGCTGCATCAGTCACAAAACGTCAACACTCGTCAGTGTGTCAACGGGAAACAGTGTCAAACGTGACGACAGCCCATGCCGAGCACGGACACATTATAAGGGGCAAACAGCAACCCAAGCTGACTGACACGGAGAGACGGACTCTCAACGGGATGGATGCTCAATGCCTCCAAATGCCTCACACACCCTGAAATAATGACCAGAGATGTGAATCGGCACCTCTGTGACGCAGTCTCAACAGAAGCATCTCAGTGTGGTCTGACAACTGTTGAACTTAGTGGGGGATCTGTAGTGGTGTGGTCAGCCATCCCGTGGGAGTTTCTCCGATTACTTTTCTGCATGATCGTATATTGGAAAATGAGGTTATTTAAGGGGACCAGGCGCTCCCTGGGGGTCAAACACCGTTCTCTCATGATCTTACAATATTCCAGGATAGTAATGCCCGCATACATTCAGCTAGAACATGTAATGAGTGTTTGTATGAAAACCAGGATGATGTGGAGCACCTCCCAAGGCCTCCCTAATCACCAGATATGAACATAATAGAACCTTAATGGGAGGTTTTGCATCACAGAGTGCCAAGATGTCCACCCCCTTCGCCCCTCAAAGAACTGGAGGTTTTTGCATCATGTATTTTTAACGAATGATGCAGTATCACACTGCACATAGTGCAGGAATTGTATGACAGCATTCCAAGAGGGATTCCAACTGTTCTGAAAACAAAGGGTGGCCCAACTCCTTGTTAGGTTCTTAATATTAATATATTGTTTAATGTTTCCGTTATATCGTCAACCCCCTAAACAACGCAAATAGGATTTCTTTAGAATTATTTACTATTACAATTTCCAAACTAAGCAGCATTCCATAAACTCTCTATACCCCTGTCTGTTTAGTCATCCTTATGCCAGTACCAATTTATCTGCATGGTAATAGCGCCCTCTGTGTAAAAGCTAGTGATACATTTACATTTAGAAATCCCGGAAAAGGGCCTACTGTACTTCTAACATGCAATTTTCTTCATAAAAAGAAAAAAAAGTAAAAAAAGGAAAATACATGTTACTTTTCATCATGAAGGAAGTCTTTCTTATTGTAGATCTATTTACTTTATGTATTTATAACTGTACCTTAGATAAATCCAACATGAGCACATTCGTTGCAAACGGACATTCTGGTAGTTCTCTACCCGTTTTCTAAGCACCCCCCACTGTAAAATGTTTTGTCATGACGTCATTGAGGCAGTAATGGCGCATCAGTCCACCAGAGGGACTCATACCTATAAAATGTCAGTTGGACACAGCTTGAAGTATTTTGATTGCACATTCCAGGTGTGCATTACTTATAACGACTTACCAACACTTCACAGCTAAAATTACAAGTATTTATTCTATGTATAGATTCTGGAGGTTGACTAATTATGCTAAAGTATTTTTTTGATTTCATATGTATTATATAGTTACTGTATTTTTACTTTTTTAACATAATTAGTATGTAGTGCATTAGGTTAACCTTCATTAGCTATATAATTTCTCGTTTGTATTGTTAAGGGGGTAAAAACTTTCTAAAGGCACTGTACATCCATTTATTCAGGCAAGCAGTAGTATTTATCTTCCAATCAACCATGTCTATCATGCATGCAATTGGAGATACCATGGTCCTCCTTGATCCAGGAGAAGAGCCCTAATGTGTTGGTCAGTGTTGCAGCCTAACCTGCTTCACCAGAGTAAGTTGATGAGAAGAGAAATAGACCAAAGACAGATTCAATATTAAACGCACTTTATTGCGTACAACAGATATATCTGGAGACCCGCTTACCAACGAGTCTGACTCTTGCCTTTCGTCTTCCTCTTTTATACAGACATTTTAAGTTGGACCCTGAGCTTTGCATTCTCTCCAAGTCTGGTCATCTCGAGTTCTATACGTCTCGTGATTCGTTGCTCATTGTCTAGATTGTGCATGACTGTCTCTAACAGTCACATGCCATAGCCGAACCGATAGCATGTTGTACTCTGCTCTTACACATTGGGGTCTCCAATACATTCTTTGCTTGGATCAATAGATGTAAACACACACACACAGTTGATTATATCATCTCCTAACAATCTTGCTCTAAATATGTATGTTTCACATCAGTTACCACAGATGTTCCTGTCAATTGTCAAGCCCAATACTTTTCAATATGACAGATTTTCTTCATTATCAGTAATGATATTAAGGCTATATTTGATGCAATTGTTGTTTTTTCAGATAATTGTAAAACATTTTGATCTCTGTAATTTGAAGATTAATTTGGGGATTTAAAAAATAATTCTTACAGATTTTCACTTCAAACTTGAACCCATCCCCAGTTTGATGTAACCCATTTGCAGATTTTCCTCCTAGTGTCACCAGTAGTTCTCTGACATACTTTAGAATCCGAACACACATAGAATTTCACCCGGTGTAACGGTGCTGCAATATTTGCATCATTACAGCCTCCTCAATTATAGCAGGACGAAACTTTGATAGACAACATATAAAAAACTATTTAAAAAGCAATACGCAAAAACCAGCTGACACATTTTAATACAATATACATGGTGAGCTTATACACTACTTCACACTTGGTAAAGAAGTGGGTGATCCACTGACAGGTGGAACTGGACATGTTCCAGCGCGTTAGAAATAATTGGAAACCCTGCACTAATATCAAAGACCGTATTCAATGCACTGTGTTATCAATACTTATTATCAGGTCCTTATTCAGAACTGAAATTAGGGGGGAAAAGCAGCCAGTCTGTTCTGCCCGTCGTCTCAGTGTCTGTCTGCTTTTCCCAGTGGATAGCTTTGCATTCTAATACACCTCGCTTTTATCATGCCAGGCAACATGGCAGCTCAACGTGCTTGATGCCTCAATCTCTGTGGGACCTGACTGGAGAAACGGAACTGTGAATAAAAGCCAATAATGAGACATGAAGGGATTTATTATTGAATCGCAAACCCAAGGGGAAAGATATTATCAGGTTCAAATTATAAACCAGGTGGTTTGAACCTAGAATGCTGATTGGCTGAAAGTTGTGTTAAATGGGTCTGCAGACTACAGGTATGACAAAAAAATACATTATACCGTCTAATTGCATTGGGATGTGATTTCTAACATCAATAAGGACTCTGGGGTTTGTGGTAGATGGCCAGGATACCAGGACTAAAGGATAAACCCAGTCTTTCCACATTGTAGTGTTCCCAACAGCCCTTGGACATGGTATACTGGGCACAGAGCTCAAATCCTGGTGATTGTTTTTATTGAACATGGCACTTTATCATCCCTTAAAACACTTTATATTCCCTAATACCTTTATTTTTGCTAGTCTTCTCCTGTGGCACTGAGTGCATTCATCTAACAGGCATAACTGGCATTTCATGTCATGTCTCTGTTGATTAGATATTCATTTTTATATAACACTTAATATGAAGTAAATAAAACCATGAATCAGAAATGTCTGTTGACTTCAAAAGCTGTCTGGAGTTGCACTTCCACTCATAGCCACATGAAGCCAGTATTCCACTTTATACCAATGACTCACTATCCAGGGGTCCAAAGCCTCATCTTTCATTTCAACCAAACCAGATATCCCGGGTCAAAATCTGATTCTGATTGGAGAGCTGCAATGGAAAGATAGCCTTTGGGTCTGGAGTTGAGTTTGAGGGCACAAAAAATCACTGGCAGTAAAGTGAAAGACTCCAGCCAGACTGGGACATAGATTTTATCCGTCTGTAATTTCCAGTGTTTTCTTAATGGAAGTAGTCCATTGGCAGAAAGCGCAAATGAAGTCCCTATTCACAAAATACCAATCATAAGTCAAAGACTAGAGCTGAGTTTACAAAACTTACTCATGCCCATCTGCCTGATTCGGGTTTTGTTCTCAGTGGCTCAGTGTAGCAATGGACATTGTTTTTTATCTGTATGATCTGTGATTTTCATTCATCATCTTCATCGTCATCCGCTTCTCCGTAATCGGGTCGCGGGGGCAGCAGCTCCAGCAGGGGACCCCAAACGTCCCTTTCCCGAGACACATTTGCCAGCTCTGTCTGGGGGATCCCGAGGCGTTCCCAGGCCAGTGTTGAAATATAATCTCTCCACCTAGTCCTGGGCCACCTGGTCCTGGGCCACCTGGTCCTGGCCACCTGGTCCTGGGCCACCTGGTCCTGGGCCACCTGGTCCTGGGCCACCTGGTCCTGGGCCACCTGGTCCTGGGCCACCTTGTCCTGGGCCACCTAGTCCTGGGCCTACCCAAGGTCTCCTCCCAGCTGGACGTGCCTGGAACACCTCCCTAGGGAGACGTCCTTTTCAGTGATTTCTCAATGGGGGCTATATGTCATGTATTTGCATATAACTGATATGACCCATCCCTGTCCAGAAAATGCTGATCCATTTTCTCAGACAAAATAATAGAGATGATTTGAACTTTTTAAAGGCCGACAGACATGTTATAGCCAATTAGTTCAATCCAGAAAGGTTTCCTTTCTCAGTGGCTCATTGTAGCCATCCTACTGGAACCAGGTGAAGCGATAAACTGACATATTTTCATGTTTGTCAAAAGAACAACATTAGCCTATTTCACAGCTTGCAGTTTCCACCAATTACTCTTTTTCTCTTTTTTGAGATATCTTCACACTAAACCATCTCTGTTAGACCTTTGAAGGGACACATCTAACTGCGTTCAGACTGTGAATTTAAGAACTGATTCATTTGGTCACATGCTCATCTTTCAGTCGGTTATAAGATAAACTCCTTGCTCACCTGATGGGTGATATTTGGATCTTTGTCCACCCATGTATGCCTTCTACTGCAGATGCATTCTGTGATTTTTCCACTTATTGGAGAAGTAGCGTATCGACCCAAAACAAGGCCTACCCTAAAACTGTAGCCCACTATGTCATTTGTGTGCTGAAATGTGCCCAATGTCATATTTGGAATTTCATCGCTAAGCGAGTTATGTTAGTGATTCTACTAAAAGGTTATGCACATATAAACTACGTATTACACATCCGACGCAAAATGGGAGTTTCAAAAGTTAACCAATTTTAAAACAAGTGTTGGGGTACCCCGGTCAGACCGGAATTACCAAGCCCAGGGCTGGTGTATCAACTTTGTTATTTTGCCTCTGAATTTCACTCAGAATCAGTCTCTGACAGACGTTACACATTCATCAGATATTATTACTTTAGTGTGCCTTCTCCCATGATGATCGACCTACAGAAGCCTCACATAGTATAATTTTGTATGGCCATTTGCTCAGAAACAATCAGTTCACTGTCTTGGGGTAGTTCTTAATTGGTGCATGCAACTTCATATTAATAGCTTTTACATAGACTATTCTCCCAGCTATTGGGTTAAGTGGGAGCAGTGAAATGTTTCTGAAAACAGTAGCCGGTGGCGATAGTAGCAGCTTTTATCTTGCTAAATAAAAGCCACCGGCTTCAACAGCCGGCCCACATCATTGACTAATATTTTAACTGACAGTACCATTGGCCTATGAGGATTCACCTATCCGCTTATGGAAAGTAGCTTTGTTCGTGGTGGGTGTGACCTCCCTTGCAAGGAATGGCTTGTGTTGAGAGTAACCAATTGCGCAATACGGGGGCGTGTATGCGTGAGCGATGTGTTCGGTTGTAGCCACAATCCCTTGTGTAGAAAGCGAGAGGACTCTTGCAGGTGTGAGGCACTCTCTCCGTGGTCTAGAATTGGTTTTACGTCGTCCCGCCAACTAGACATCTCAGAAATAACGGTTTTCGTCTCAGCGGATTGTAGTGCTATTTTTGGTGCTTCGAAGACAAAAACACCTACAGGTTTCAGGTAAAAATATCTTTTGATTAAGTCTCCTACTAGTTAATTCGGGATGGACTTCAGCGCCTGAATGAGATCGGGAACATCTGTTCGTGTTTTGCTCATAGTTAACCTAGTGTTTTTACTGTAGAACTACACGGTTGTTTCAAAAGTGTACCATGTTGCAGCTTTATATATTTCTATTTAAATGTGTAGCCAATGTCCGTTGCGGATTTTTTTTCTTATGAAATGTTGCTTATATTCCACATCCGTTCTCGATAAAGATAGGCTCGCCTATTGCCATTTGTTCTCTTCAATTATGATGAATCTCTGTTTCATTTATTGTTTTAGGTACAAAACAATTCCAAAGTAGCCTATCCTACACGCAACGTAGCGGATACTTTTTTAACGGTTTGGGATGGACCGACTATAGCCTACATCTGGAATTAATTTCCTAGACGCTCGCGTCCGACACCGATGTGTTTTCTGATCCGGTCCGGATTCGGTTCTTTTTTTGGTGTGGTCTTAACCGGATTGATATTATTGTCATGTACTGAAATACTCTAGTGTTTTTAAACTTTTTCATGTCAAGGACCCAGTATGTGTTCTGCCCACTGAGGACCCAGTACATTAAGTATAAATACATGTTTTACCCTGTATGTACATCAAGGCCTGTATAATGTTACATTGGCTTTGGTAAAGTAGTGAATATTAAATAAATAATACAATAGCAATATTATTCTGTAATTAATCGCGATGAATTGTAATTGTACAATGTGTTCATATTTGGCCTATAATAAACAATTGTCTGTTTTAAAAACAGTGTGTTATGTTAATGACATGCTGTGTTTGATTGTCAACTGTAGACAGTGCAGTGCAGCCGCTGTCTTTTTCCAAGTTGGTCCATCTGACAAGGGTGTGCCACACATTTCTTTGCACAATGTGGAAGCCTTTATTTGTGGCCCATGCAATTCTAAATAGAAGGTTGTGCTCTTGATAAAGGCAGAGAGTACAATCCTAACCCTAACCACTCTGTTAGGCTATTGTACAAACTACTGTACATAAACTATGTTCTGCAAGTAAGACCTATAATCCAACATAATTACATTTTGTAAAAACATGCTTCATGGTTTTCCAAAACACTTACTTATTTGTCTGTTAGTTTACTACACTAACCATGTGTCACAGGTCTGAATCAGTCCCTGATTAGAAGGAAAACCAGAAGTGTTTCGGGTCTTCAGAACCAGCGTTACCTACTCCTGGTCAACGTAATGGTCAGGTTGTTGGGTCAATATCTATAGGGTTTCTGGTTTGAATCCCTGTACCAATAAGGAGCTAAATCTGTTTATCTGGTAAATGACTAAAATCTAAATGTTAGCAACTGACAAAAATCAAACACAGTAATAGAAAGAAAATAGGAAAAATAAATGGAACTGTTGATGAAAATATTGTTGAAGGGGTCAGTTGAATTCTTCTGTGGATTGAACATCATTGCTGTCAGGTTAAACAATTTGAATAAGCTAACATAAAAGCCATAATAAATATCCCCAAAAAGGTGTATTTTCCTTAAATTAGCTATTTTCTACCATCTGGGAAATACATATTTTCAATGTTCTAAGAAGACACCTTCTAGGGACATTTATGTATTTTAATGAGTGGAAAAAAATACATATTTAAACTTTCCCTTTGCAACCACCTAAAATAAGTCTGGCATAGGCTATGGTAATACCTGCTACAGTTCTGGCTGTAGCAGTAGCTTGTGAAGTAGCTAGATTCCTATCTCTCTGCAGGCAAGAATGTTCAGGTTTTGTTATTGTCTTGCACAGATGTCTGGTCTTACTTTGGGGGCTTTTTACATGTCAAACACATTTCTCATAGTTTTGATTCCAGTTTAGCACAAGGTCCGATTTGGTGGCATATCAAGATTCATTTCATTCAGAATTTTTATGATTCATATTTTTCCTTTGTTTATTTTTCTCATGTTGATTGTGTGTTATTGATTCATAAAATGTCATGTTATTCAGTGTTGGACTTCTGATCTTAATTACATTATTTTTCCTTTTTCCTGCATCGGATCAACTTGAATGGAATTCTGAATGACCTTCCATGGTGAGTACAAAGAAATGCATTTCCTTACATTTAAAATAATGCTGGTTGGTTTCGCACTTGCCACTCGTCAACAAATTGTGTGATCATATTTATAGACCCACAGTAATCTACAACTACTCAACTGGCGGGGGCTCGGTGTCCAAATGCCTGGGATGCTTATAAATGCATACCATAGCCCAGCAAATGTCATATTGCATAAGCAGAGAAAGTTAAATTGGTCCAACTTCACCACAGCCAGGATGCTTCACCGAACACTTCCTTTGGCCGAGGCCAGGAAGTAAATAAAGACAAGAAGCACAGCTGAATTTGGCGAGGTCCTTTTCAGGACAGCCTGTTCTGTTTTGGCCTGTTTGCCTGATATTTAATCTTCTGAACCCCCCACAGATGTGGATTAACCTCAACAAATGTCAGTCAGCCGAGCTCTACAAACGCTAAGCTATTGAAATGCTGTATAGTTGTCAGCCTGTCGTTGTTTGGCATGCTGTTATTGTTGTTTAAAGCAACTGATATTTACTCGTATTTACTCCCAGCAAGTATTAGGCAGAGAACCCGGTTCAATAAATGGGATTGCTTCTGCATATAGAAAGCCACATTGCCATGTGCTGCTGTTTGAAGCGGGCAGACGGGCATTGAGGCATTCTTCTACGGTTTGATGGAGCGTTAAAACGGGCAGTGTGAGTGACAGAAGTGACCAGGCCTCTGAGGTGGGAGTATCTCAGAGACCTCGATCTTCCTGGACTCCCACACTCCATAATGCCTTGGGGTCTGCCTGGAGCTTCGCACCAAACCCAAAACATCCAGTTGGCTACAGCCCTTTGCAGAAACACCTCGATGAGAGGGGTTGAGTGAGAACGGCAAGAATGGTGCAAGCTGACAAGACAGGCTGTAGACAGTGAGATAATGGTGATGTGCAGAGCAGTGTTTCAGGAACTCACAGCTTGCCCGTGTCGTATCACGGACGGGCTACGGCGGCAGACGTTCCACTTCGATCAGCCAGAAATAAAAAGAAGCTGCTCCAGTGGACTGTCAATTACTAACGCTGAATAACTGGGTGGCGGAAAAACAAATACTGGCTCCTGTTGCGTCATGCCGCTGGCAGAATAACGATTTGGCGTAAGCGCCATGTGTCTGTGGACCCATCCATGCCCAGGAGGGTTTTAGCAGTGTCGTCATGGACTGAGGGTTGGTTTCCTGGCCCACTCTAGGTCCCCTGACACCCACTGTGCAACACCTAAGTGCCACAAAATTTCCAAACGTTACCTGGTGCTTCTACTTCTCGGCTAGTTTACCCTTTATCGCGTGGATACTTCCAGCAGGATAACGTGCCATGTAGCAAAGCACATATTGTCTCAGAATGGTTCCAGGAACATGACAGCGAGTCCAGTTCTTTTTATTCTTTAGTATTTACATCATTTAGCTGACTCTCTTGTCCAGAGTGGATTAGAGTACTGTAGTGAGTGTGGATATTCTCATGCCCCCCCAGGTGATTTACCAGTAAAAGTGTTCAATCAGTTTGCTGACATGGAACTGGCTGCTTGCAGCAAATATACCACCATTAAATCTACATAAGCTGTGTGAAGCCATCGTCTCAACTTGGACGAACGTCCCTGGTAGTGTAGGGGTTCCCAGGCCACTGCTGGATAAGGGTACCTCATAAATTGATTTATCATTGGGGTTTCTCAGTATGTTCGCTAGGGGGACAGTCCTGCTTCTGTCAAGACCTTTGGTTCACTCTCATTCTCAATCTTTCTATTATTCTCTGTATATGTCAGTTCAATTCATTTTCTCTCATTCTAAGTCTCCCTTATTCTCTATTACTCTTGTTCCCTCTCTCTCCTTCATACTCTCTCACTCTGACATTCTCTCTCTCTCATTCTCTATCAATATTTATCTCTTATTCTTTATCTTTCAATGTATAACTCTCATATTCTCTATCAGATTTCTCTATCTTGCTCAGACATTCTCTCTTCTTCACTCCCTATCTGTGTATGTCTGTCTCAGCTCCTCACAATATTTATCTTTCTGTCCCTTCCATCTCTCCCTCTGTTTCCTTTCCTCCACCTCTTTTCTCTGTTTTTCCCTGTATCTGTCATTCCTCTCACTTTGTATTTGTCTCTCTATCTCCCCCTTTCTCTTTCTATCCCCCATCTCCCTCTGTCTGTCAGCCCCCTCCCAGTTTTTCTCACACTCCTATGTCTCTATTAAAATTGTTATTGTATTCTCCACTCTTTTTCTCAGGGCAGTATTTCCCTGCACCAACCTGCCTCTGATTTTCTCTCTACTTTTCCTTTTCTCTGGTTCTGTCTTTCCCATTTTCTCCCTTTCTCTCTTTTTCTTCCTTTCCTTCTCTCTCTCCATTTCTCCATTTATTTAGCTCTCCTTCATTCATTTGTTCTCCAAGGGCAGTGTTTTCTCGCAACTTGATCGCAAGAAAGTGAAACAATCGATCTGCAGGTATAAATCAGCCTCGGTTTCCTTTCCCAGCAGCAAGTCATAAAGTGCTCCATTACAAGCATGACTCATGCTTATTGAACAGACATCTTTCATTCAGCCACAGTGGCTGGAAGATTCTGAAGTTTTAAACGCTACGACAGTCAAAGTTACAGCTCAGCATCGTACACATTTTGAATCGGTTATTGAAATACCTGGCCAGGTGTTCCAGTGTTTTTGCATGGCCACTGCGCAAGATTGTCAGGACTTCTGTGAATATATTATTTCCAATTCATATTGCGAATACTTCTGTAGTTTCCTGATTGCTTTTCGTGAAGCACTGCATAGTAGCCCCTGAATGTGACATCGTTATGGACTGATGAAAAGTTATATTTCCCTTTTTAGGACTGGAAGATAGAATTTCACACGGCCTTGCACTCTCCCAGGCTCACACATAGCATTCCCAAACCATCTCCTGTCACCTTAGCTTGAAAACACACGCACGCACGCACGCACTCCAAACTATGACAGTCTGTACTAGCAGCAACCAGAGGAGCAGGTCTGTCACTGACACTACATGCAAGCCAAGATCAGAAGTGTCCTCCGTAGACAAGGCATAGACGAGGCTCCGTAGACAAG
>JACXGJ010006422.1:0-10493 GCA_016801105.1 Esox niger | reverse complement strand
CACTCTGACAAGCACATCTTTATGTCTCAGTCTGTTTGACTCATTGGAATGTACGTTGGCACACATGATCAGACATTTGAGTTTGGCAACCCACGCAATATCTCCGACACCACAGGCACAGTTTTAATAAATACATTTGACTGATGTATTTATTAAAACTGGGGGCGGTCCAGTATTCGTGGTGGACAACATGTTTACTGTTGCCCTGTTTAAGTCTGGCTCCAAATGTGTTAGAAAATGGAAATTCAAGTTTTGGAAATGTCATTGCACTCGCAAAGCAGCTTAAGATCCATTTGTCCAATCCTGACAAATCTGTATATCGGTTATGAAAACACAAAGACCTTAAAATCTAATGCTCTTTCTCCTGATTATTCCATCCACTTGTCAATCAATCAATCAAAGTTTATATAGCACATTTCATACAGACCCAACGCTATGGGCTTCACATGCAAAGTATATAAAAGAATATGTACTAATCAGACTAACGGGTTCAGAAACCCGAGAACAAGGAAAAGCAGAGGCAAAAATAAATTACTTCAGAGTAATTACTGTGCTGAAACATTCACATCGTTTCAATGCAATTCATCTTCCACTTGCTTGGTTTTGGAAAACCTTTGTAGCCAATGTTCTTAATAACCATTCACTATATGATGAGTAAGATGAATATCAGTATTAATAGTCTGCATTGATCATGTTTCTTCACTGGCATTGTCTGAAGTCTTTGGCCTCAAAAGCTCTTCTATGACTTACTCGGCCGTGACTAAAAGCTCATCTTCCCAGTCAATATTCTTCGCTCGCTTTCCAGGCTGTTACATTAGTGATTGAAAGATTGTTGGTTCATTGGTGTCGCGGTTGCAATGACAAAGCATGATCGCTTTGATGGGGTTAAGAGTTAGTAGCCTATTGCTTGATTATTTCTTAAGAAAACCTTGCTTGGGTGATTTGTAAACAAGGTCAAATAGGAAGTGAGCATGAAAACCAGAAAAGTAGAGGGCGTCTGTAATGAAGCCCCCTCACTGTGGAGTTCAGATGCTGTTGTGTATTTTCTGGCGGATGAGTAAACCTTGGTGTGCTTAGCCTTTTGGACTTTTAAATGACTAGTTCAACTCAGCAAGCTACATACAGTTTCTTTTAGGGTTTACATAATTAATACGAATACTGTAGATATGACAAATACACACCTTTCCCTTTCACACACCGCTTTGGATTCTGAGTTCTTGTGGAGTCAAAATGTAGAGCTTTTATTTAGATTCTATGAATTAATTTGAAACCCAACAATAGTACGTTATCTTGGTTTCTCAGGACTTTCCCCAGTATCCAGTCCCAGATCCTGGAGCCTAGTCATTGTTTCCAGGGTCCTCTGGAGGTTGGATTCCTCCTGAGGGTTTTTGGCAGGTTGGGCTTTGATTGGCTTTCACTCCAACAGTGTGTCGATTCTTCAAGTCGTGTCCACCGTAAATGACAGGTTGAGGTTTCAGGCATTGTTAAAGATGATCGTCCTGCAAGTGTGTGTTGAGCAGCTGCCAGCGCCAGAGCCCATTTCCTTAGCAAAGCAATTACAGTCTAAGTCATATTGGAGTGCTAAAAACAGCCCGGTAGAGAAGGAAGTTTGGAGCTTCAAAGACGAGTGTTCCATCACTTCAGTCAGTGTGTGTGTGTGTGTGTGTGTGTGCGTGCGTGTGTGTGTGTTTGTGTGTGTGGGTGGGTTACCACAGCAGATCTGTCAGAATTGACTGCTGGCCCGCGGCAGGTGAAAGTAAGTCGCAAAGCAAAACAAAAAACAGAATTTACATTTGACAGTGTGTGCCTAGGAATCTCCATGTGGCTGTTCTGAACATAAACTGACTAGGGCTGTCACGATATACTGGTATTGACAATAAACGTGATATTTAAAAAACGAAATATTGGTATGGTAATAATACACTTATGATAATATCGTATTCACTTGGCGAAATTGAAGTTGTATTTTTCTAAAAACACTTCCCGGTTTTTTAGTACCTTATTCATGTCACCTATAGACAAATGATGCATGTGCTAAAATCAAGAACACCTAGTCACTGGTGTTGAAATCAACTCGTTAGCCCCTCTAAAACCCACGGGAGAGATCTGCAAGTACGCACAGTATTTGCTTATTCAGATGGTTAAAAGGACGTTGTATTTTCCCTAAAATGACTCGTTTTTTCCATAGGTTATTCATGCACAAACGATGCATTTGCTTAAACTACGAGTCTGGATCTATACACTGGACCTATACACTGGACCTATACACTAGTGCTTGAATTAACGTCTTTTTGTAGCCTATTCACTGGGGATCTTTTGTTTGTCAGTTCATCCGGTTGCCATTTCATTACATTCACCATTACATTCACCATTAAGTGTGCTTTTGTGTGCTTTTATTTGTTTATTTGTACAGTTATAGTTACAGACTCTCTCCACCTCCATACACTCACATTTTGAGTGTAATTAATTTGCCAAAAAAAGAGAATTTGACGTGACAACCTTTTCATTCTTCAAATTTCTGTAGAAACAGCGATAATATCGTTACGTGAATTCTTTTGGCCACGATAATCGTGTAGTGAAAATCTGCAAAACCAAGATTTAGGCTAAAGCTACTGTTGATCAGTACCACTCATCTCACCTGGTTTTTCCTGATCAGTTCCTGAGGAATGTGCAATCAGTGCAATCATTGCAATGTGCGGTGTATCTTCGAACGTTAAGAATTATGTCTGCAATGCTCTACTTATATGGTGTGTGTGTGTGTGTGTGTTGTCTAAGCCCAAGGCCAAAGTACATCTTATAAAAAACCCAAACTATTCAACAGGCCTTATTCACAGCCATCACTGTCTATTCACTAACACAGTACCACAGTTGATGTTGTGGAGTGCAGATGCGTTTAAGGTCATCTTAGACTTTGGCAGTCAGGAGCTTATTTTATATCACCGCTTCACACATGGCTGCACACAGAAGCCGTTTTATTGCTTTACAGGAAAAGCAGCGACTGGTTTTTACAGGTGCGCGAGGTAGGCCTGTAATACAGGCAGTGAGTGTCCTTGGAGAGTTCTTCCGCTCATAGTAAGAACTGCTGCAGTGATCCATTGCACCTGCTGAGTGAATGCCCTGTGTCACCGCGTCACCAATGGATTTCAGAAGGGCTTCACTGAAAAGATATGGGCGTAGTTTCTCGACGTTCCGCTTTATGCGCTGTGTGTTGTTTTTGAGATCAGGAAAATGTTTTCTTGAATTAAATAAAATGATCTAATAAGTCATTCAAACACAGTGCAGATTATCATACTGCACACACACAGACACACACACACACACACACACACACACACGCACGCACACACACACACACACACAGTCACACACTATTTTCCCTTACAATTACATCACTGTCTGCCAGTCGGGTCATCTCTGTCTTTGTTTCATTGCTTTTCATTAGAACACGTGTCTGCTTTGTGGCGGGTGTCTGGACCCGCCCCTCGTCTTGAATAATTGAGGTTCTGTTTTACCAGTCTAGAGTGAGGAGAGGAAGACCCTCACCCACTACGAAGACCCTCACCCACTACTCTGTCTATCCTAAGATGCCGTCTCCATAAGCGTAATGATGGCTAATGACATAATTATGACATCACAGTGACATTCTGTGAAATTACAGTGAGATTTGGATTCCTAATGACAGTTTAAGCCCTATAGCAAAACATGTATGTGACTGAGTGATGAGGTTGAGCTCATTTATAAAGCATTGCGGGTGATGGGGGGGCGGTGGGGGGAGTTGGGATCTGAGGCGGTTCTGAAACCGTAAAAAGGATGTATGGTAGAAACAGGGCCATCATTGCGACTGTCCACCTACTCACCTGTCTGTCCGTCATGTTGTTTTATGGACCTGGTGGCTTTCGCATTTCACCATCTAGTAAATAAATCAGGCTCTTCCATCGTTCTCCCCTGTTCTCATTAACATTTTTATTAGATTTTGTCCAGTGGTTTAGAGGATAGCCCTCACTAAACTTGGGCCATGAGTTGGATGTTATTACAAAAGTGGGAATATGTCACTTTTTCTATCAACAGTTTTTCTTTTCAACATTGTCAATCTAGTTATTAATCTGTTTTGCATTTCACTTCGGCTTTTTGGTGTCATAGTCTAGTCTATTATGTTTTCCAGTAACTCCACTGCTCAAAAAACACATACTCATCACAGTATCACACTAAGTCATTTAAACCTCAAGGATATCAGTCTGTCCAGTTAGGAAACATAAGCAATGGTGAACCAATGTCATCTGTTTTGGTGCAAATGAAGGCGACAACCAGTGCACAGGAGAGGCAACAGCAAGACAACCCCCAAAAAGGGAATGGTTTTACATGTGGTGATCACAGACAATTGCTCTCCTTGGAGGGTCACACAGACCTCAATGTGCTAGCCAACGGTACCCTGAGTGCTGTTAGGTATCGGAATGAAATCCTCAGACCCATCATCAGACCTTATGCTGGGGCAATGGGCCCTGGGTACCTCCTTGTGCAAAACAATGCCCGGCCTCATGTGGCCAGAGTGTGTAGGCTGTTCCTGGATGTTGAAGGCATTAATGTCATTGATTGGCCCTCAAGTTGCCCAGACCTGAATCTAATTGAGAACCTTTGGGATGTAATGTATGGCTGCGTCCGACGCCACCAAGTTGTGCCACAGAATGTCCAGGAGCTCACTGATGCCCTGATCCAGGTCTGGGAGGAGATCCTCCAGGATACCAGCCGCTGTCTCATCCGGAGCGTACCCCGACATTGTTGGGAGTGCCTACAGGCACATGAACCGTTACTGACACTACTGAGTTACATTATGAGTTGCCATGATGACATTAATGCAAGTTGGAACAGCCTGTGATTTCAATAGTTTACTTTCATTTTCGGTGTAAGTTTGAATCCAGCCCTCAATCGGTTGGTGATTTAGTTTTTTATCAACAGTTGTTAAGTCATATTGTTCTCAACGAATTACACAATGTACAGTAAAGACTTTGATCTTCAATATATTTTGTTCGCCGAGACACGGTGTGTGATTTAAGTGTTCCCTTTATTTTTTTGAGCAGTGTATTAACCAAATTATTATGATTTTTTAAACAAAAACATGAACTGATGTTGGTTAATTTAGTTGGCTTGTGTGAGCTCAATGTGCTTCTTCCCTTTGGGCAGGGCTATTCAAATCTTGCCTGAAGGGGCCCAAATTTCTTTGTTTTTCATTATTATTTCAGGGCTGATTTAGACCTGGAATCAGTTGAATGCAATTAACTTCCAAGTACAAAAAAAATATAAATAAATATTAAATACATCTCAAGAAAAACTGTGGAACAAATGGATTACTTGGATGTACTCAGTTTAGCGCAGTGCTCACTGTCATGAGTACAGTTAGTCATATATCTCCAGAATAAAATGCAAACTGGGACAAAGAGGAGTCAGCCATGACATGAGAGATTGGCACAGTGATTGATAGTTCTAAGGCTTACCTAACCTGAAGAACTAAACCACTAAACAGATTTTGTCAGACATCTCTGCCGCCGGTAGCCAGCAGCTAGCCACATACCATAATGTTACATAGTATCTGGCTAGTTACAGTCTGACCGCTAATGTGAGCAGAAATGAGATGATGACTGATTCCAGAATATGAATACTTTATTCACATTCATATTATTTATTTAGTGATGTTGAGCACATTTTTATTTACAGCCATAAACTAGATGGTATATTTGAAAGAAATAATGAAACAAACACCTGTTCCTAGTTCAGGCTGGCAAGTCACTTCACTTATACAGCGGAGACAGAACCCCCCCAATCACCTAGGGATTTCACAACAACATATCAACAAAATAGACTGTGCAATCAGTGACACGAATCATGGACATGACAGGAACAATCAGTGCTGAACAAAACAACCCCCGCTTCTTAAAACTATGAACGAAACGAGGTCATAAAGTCCTGAAGCTGAGGCAGGGTGGGGCCTCTTGCACAGGACAGCTGCCACACCAACAACCACAGGTATTTTTAGGGGGTTGGCACTTAAACTCCAGGGCGGGCAAAGGGAGCCACAACCGGGTGGCAGAGTGAGGACATGCAGGGGGCGTGCCGGCACCAGCCGTCAGTCAGTTGAAACGTTGCTGGGCCCAAATGTCATTGGGCATGACGCGGTGCAAACCAACAGGTCTAGAGCTTGTCTGCTCAGTATGGCCGTGGCATTCTGGGAAATCACTCACTTGGATTCCAGGAGGATATTTTGACCAGAGGAGAGTCGCTTTACTTGCCCTTCAACCCCACTTCCAGCAGCATCTGGTCTTCCATCCTGCTTAGCTTCAGAGGTAAAAAAGTTATGTAAAAAGAACTAATAATTATCTGATGTGGAGTGGAGCTTTATGTGAAACATTTCTATTCCGACATGAAGGATTTATTTGAAAAATCACTATTTGTGAAGCTAAAGAAAACAAAGCTAAAGAAAAACATTTTTGATCAATAGAAAATGCATCCTGCTACATTGTCTATCTCTATTACATTTCCCCAAAAAGATTTATGCTGCATTGTTTTTTAGAATGAACCTGCATTGGTCTCTTGTGGGAGGACAGTCATGTAGGCAGGGACGCCGAGAGGAATCCCAGGGCCCGGGACAAAATGTGATGTTTAGGACCCAAACCACTGGCCAATTTTTTTAATAAATAACAGTGATGTTACTTTTCATAAAACAAGTCATTAAAATGTATTGGTTAATGTTTTAGCTAGGTAGTACTAAATACCAAGAATGACTGACTAATAGATAATTATATTTTAGCCAACCAAATGGGCCCCCCAGAGGCCTGGGCCTGGGACAACATTACCGGTTGTCCCCCCCTGTCAGCGTCACTGCATGTAGGGCACTGGGTTAGTTTGCCCACTAAGAGATTAGAGTTGGGGACTGACTGCAGTCATGCAGGTGAGCTGTAATCCAGTAGCTGAATCACAGTTTTGGACAACGTGTGCTGCCTGGATTTGCCATTTGCTGAACTGCCCTTGCAGGGCATGAATCGACACCACTGAGAATGTGCAGTTCGAGGGCTGCTGGAAGTTGTCGGATATGGACTCATTCATGTTTAACAGCTGAGAACAGAGAGGGTATCTGTGTGTCTGGACCACACCAACAGGCGATGGAATTGTACCCGTAATTCATGTGTTTTGGTGATGAATGAGTTTGTACAGGTTTTTGGCAATAAAACCTGTTAGTGACAATTACTTTACTCTCGGTGGAGAAAGTGGCATAAGAATGTAAGAGGTTGACCTGGGAGAGTCTGGACAGCATCATGGCATTGAGTTACCAGCCTCCCTGTCTCTGTCCCGTCTCTTAACTGTTACTCATGGCTATGCCAAAATCCTGCTGGAATCACATGGATGTACAGGCAGAATCAGCAGCACTTCAATAGGATGGTGTGGCATGCTTACGATATGGTTCTAGGTCTTACCTAACACGTCAAACGTTTTCTAAATGAACACAATATCATGCTGACATATTCTAAGAGAACAGTCCCTTCATTTGTCCGCACAGCAATTGTCCCATTTATTCCGGCGTGCTGGTGTAATTGCCTGTCAAAACAGCTAGTGATAGCGTAATTCAGAGCGCCCTTCATCTTCTTTCCAATGTTTTGGAAGCATAATTGAAGATGTGATCAGTTTCTAAACATCTGACCAGTGGGATACTGTCAAGCTACAATGATTGTGATATTTAGTGGAGCAATTTAATATCCTGGAGAGCAAATATTTAACTTGGGAAAAAATACATTGCCTGGGAGCAGGGCCAGTTCTCACCTTTTGGGGGCCCTAAGCAAAGTTTTATTTGGGCCCTCTCCCCCAAACGGATGGGCGCTCCCTAGCGGTCAGGGGCTCTAAGCGACCACATAGGGCCCCTGACTGTGTGTAATTATATAGTGTGTAATTAAGGTGTGTAATTATATGAAACAGTAATTTATATCTGATTTCAAAAGTAGACATCCAATGATTACATTTGTTGACATCCAATGATTACAAAAATGTATGTTTGACTATTAGTGAAGTTTATATTTGGTAAAATGACAACAGGGAATTGTTCATTATAAGTAGATTAAGTGGAGCATGAATTTCAGTAATGTTTGGTTTATGTTTTCAGGAAGTTACCCTCAAGAATTTAATCAGCGATATTTGAAAGTAGAACGCCATCCATGCTGGTCTGAAATTGACTGCTTGTGTCATGCTGATCTCAATTAGCAGAATATGACAACTGTAGGATGACAGACTCATTGGCCATATCAGGGCAGCTGCCCTGCCTATATAACATTACCAAATAAAGAGTTGTTTTAGCAATAGTGGTTAGAGCATCTGACCAGTATCCTAAGGTTTGTGAAATCAAATCCCAGAGTTCGTAAGATGAGTTGTTGCTCTGTACTTCAGCAAGTTAGTTAACCTTAATTCTTCTCCAAGCCCCACATGCTGTATCGCTAGTAATAAATAATATTGACAATTGCAAGCTTGGGTTTTCTGGACAACCTAATGACTTAGATGTAAACGATTGCTTATCGCAATTAACGCTACGTACTAAATTATAAGCCTACTGCAAAGAAAAATCTGTGATATGGCAGGTTGACAGAAAATATAACAAGATCAATAGTTGGAACAATAACTAGCCAACTAAGGATTCTGATTCACAAATCTTATTTAGGGGAAATGAGAGCGAGGTCTCTCCAGGCCATAACTATGTTATTATATTTTTATAAAAATATTTTAACAACCCCAAGGTTGCATTGCTTGTTAGCTACAGCCAGAATGTCATCTCAGCAGTGGCAACAAGAAAAAGTGATAAGCCTACGAATTTCTAATCATAGTTGCAAGCTGATTGTCTTGATGTCACTGACTGAGTGACCGTATTGCTTCTTTGGAGCCATCTAGACAATACCTGATATAGATAACTACCTACAGGGATACATAGGGATCCGGTCATTCATGTCTCTGTTTTTACTGGGGTATTGCTGGATGTAGGTCTATAGTACCAAATCCTGTTTCCAGACACTTCCACATACAAAATGTGGGATGGATCAATTTGTCAAACTTCACCTTCGTTAGCCAATGCAGAAGGACTGACAGACCATTCTGATGCTTTAGCTTAATCAGCTCAATTTATCAACCAATCATCAACCACATCTTGTCTCTATCGTCCATCCACCCTCCCCGCCCCCCCTGAGCTTCAGAAATCTGGGTTTTCCAAGGTTTTCAGCAAAAGTGGAAATAGATTTCTGGTTTTGAAAAAAAGAACTGCGACACTCCATATTCCTTTTCACATTTACTGGATTAGTTGAACAGTGCAGTTTCAGATGTTTCTTTGATCTCCTGCTACATTCGCCCACACCCTGTTCTGCTAGTTTTGCTTAGAAAACAACTCTGCACCAAATCTCCATGAATTAGGCACTTAGAGCTTACTTTTAGGCTTATCCACTTAAGCACAGAACACAACAAAGGGTTGTGCATGGTCAATCACAGCTCAGACAAAACACTTTTTGGAAGATAGGTGGTTGTCTGGCTTTGAAATTGATAGAGAAAAGGTTACTCAATTGTTCTTATCTTATTCATGGCTTCTTTTCTGTCCCTTCTCAATTTTACCTTTGCCACATTTGTTTTGACAGTTTTTTCTTGAATAGTCATTAAGTTCCTGATTATACTGTGATTGACTTGCTCGGCACGTCAGAAGCAGTCGAGTGTTTAATGACTCTCCCTTGTCTTGCCTGTTTTTCACCCGATAATTAGGTATATGGTAATGAATGGTACCTTGGTGACAAAAAGCGACGGGAGCCAATCAAAATGACACCTGAAACAGCCGATTGACTGGCGCCTCCTTGGTGGCCTGGGTGGTTCAATAGGCACCAAACTAAAGAAAATGCATTGAAACGGGAGGGGCTGCTGGGGCTAATAAGAAACTCTTATCTTTGTTTTCCAAAGCAAAAACATTTAAAAACGTTTTCTGTTGTGTGCTTAAACGAACACGATGCCCCAGCACCTCAGTGTCCTTGCCCAGACTGTCTCGAAGGGATGACACTTAACAAACAGCAAAATCCTTGAGAGCCGGCAGACATGAAGTCAAGGCCTCCGGGACTGAGTTCCTCCATCAGCATGCAGAGAGCATAACTGCGTTGGTATGAAGGGGCCAGATGGAACGCTGAGGTATAATGGTGCAATAACAAAGCATTGCGCTTGAGGCAAAGATGTTACAGGAATGTCTATGATGTTCACCCGACATTAGTTAAAGGTTTCGCTCCTTTACTGTACATGAGCTCAGTTGGTTTGGGAGTGTAGGACACTAAATGAAACTCCTACATTATTTGATTAATCACGGTTAGCAATTTTTTTTATCATTAACTTTATAGTGTGTACAGTGTGTGTGTGTGTGTGTGTGTGTGTGTGTGTGTGTGTGTGTGTGTGTGTGTGTGTGTGTGTGTGTGTGTGTGTGTGTGTGTGTGTGTGTGTGTGTG
>JACXGJ010006421.1:0-34478 GCA_016801105.1 Esox niger | reverse complement strand
ACAGTGGCTGGTGGATAGGACTGATCTATGCTGGAATTGCCCACGGCATCGACAAATGCACGTGTCTGTCTGGCCTGTCAGCATTCACATGAACTCTCCTTATTTCCTGTCTTTCTTCTATTGGTCAGCCCCTCCTCCTCCTCCCTTCATCAGTCCACATCTCATACCAAAACCCGTCCTCGCTACCCGCTCTGCCTCCTCCTCCACATGGATCCCCACACCTGATTGGATCCCCACACCTGATCTGATTCCTCGTCTCTTACTTGTTCTTTGTGTGGCTATGCGGTGGTTAATGCTTTAATCCTGTCCTGCTCTGTAGAAGTGGAGAGTGTGATGAACAGCATAGTGTCCCTCCTGTTGATCCTGGAGGCAGAGAAACAGGAGACCCTGATTGAGAATCTGTGCGAGAAGCTGGTCAAGTTCCGCGAAGGAGAGAGGCCTTCGCTGAGGATGCAGCTGTAAGTCCAGACATCATCACTGTTCTCTACTAGTCTTCCCTTGGCTAATTGAAACATGCAGCCATTCAGTTCTGATGGCTATTTGATGGAGTTTTTTATGCATTATGGAGGACCCTCTCAGCCCAGACCTAAACCTGTCATTTACAGCCGGACACTGTAGTGGTGGAACTGCCACCACTACAAATCCAGTGGCACTGTGTTCCCTAATGCAGAGTCCAGCTTTGTGCTGTAACCCTGTGGTGTGTTTGGTTGTGCCGGCTGAGTAACCTGTTTCATTGTGTTGTAACCCTGTGGTGTGTTTGGTTGTGCCGGCTGGGTAACCTGTTTCATTGTGTTGTAACCCTGTGGTGTGTTTGGTTGTGCCGGCTGGGTAACCTGTTTCATTGTGTTGTAACCCTGTGGTGTGTTTGGTTGTGCCGGCTGGGTAACCTGTCCCATTGTGTTGTAACCCTGTGGTGTGTTTGGTTGTGCAGGCTGAGTAACCTTTTCCATGGCATGGATGAGACGGCCCCAGTCAGGTACACAGTCTACTGCAGCCTCATCAAGGTCGCAGCCACCTGCAATGCCATTGCCTTCATCCCTACAGACCTGGACCAGGTAGGCGGAGCGTGCACACCTACCGTGCACTGTCACCACGTTGCTACCACATTGTTCTAATCGGTGTGCACGGCCAATGCTTTCACACCATGTTATTCCCTCATCCGGATCTCTGTTCTAGGTAATTGATGTGTGTGTGTGTGTGTGTGTGTGTGTGTGTGTGTGTTTTAGGTCCGTAAGTGGATCACAGACTGGAACCTGAACACAGAGAAGAAACACACACTGCTAAGACTGGTCTATGAGGCTCTGGTTGACTGCAAGAAGAGGTAGCTACACTGTGTCCTCATGCTGCTAAAGGAATTACCCAGAAACACCAGACGTGGACCTGGAACATGTCTACTGTTCTGGTGCCTTGTCTGGTTTCACACTGAGTTAGGAGTGTGTCGAGCTGTGTGTCATTGAGAAAGGAGTGTGTGAAAAATTGTGTCATTGACGTGTGTGTGTGTGTGTCATTGACTTGGGGTGTGTGTGTCATTGACTTGGGGTGTGTGTGTCATTGACTTGGGGTGTGTCTGTCTGTCTTTGACTTGGGGTGTGTCTGTCTGTCTTTGACTTGGGGTGTGTCTGTCTGTCTTTGACTTGGGGTGTGTCTGTCTGTCTTTGACTTGGGGTGTGTCTGTCTGTCATTGACTTGGGGTGTGTCTGTCTGTCTTTGACTTGGGGTGTGTCTGTCTGTCATTGACTTGGGGTGTGTCTGTCTGTCATTGACTTGGGGTGTGTCTGTCTGTCTTTGACTTGGGGTGTGTCTGTCATTGACTTGGGGGAGGTGTGTGTGTGTGTGTGTGTGTGTGTGTGTGTGTGTGTGTCATTGACTTGGGGTGTGTGTGTGTTCCTCAGTGAGGCTGCTGCTAAAGTGATGGTGGAGCTGCTTGGTAGCTACACAGAAGACAACGCCTCACAGGCACGTGTTGATGCCCACAGGTACGCACACACCTGTACCCTTCTCTAACCCATCTTAACCCCCATACCTGACACACAACAGGCTGGCTTGGCAGTCACTCATGCCCCTGTGGTCCCTCCCCCTAGGTGCATCGTGCGAGCCCTAAAAGACCCCAACACCTTCCTGTTTGACCACCTTCTGGCCTTAAAACCTGTCCGCTTCCTGGAAGGAGAACTCATCCATGACGTGAGTGCTGATCCCAGATCAGGGAACGGCATAGCCTGCCATGGCTGAGCTGCTGTGGTTTGGTCTTCGGTGTTGAAGACAGCAGGACTTACTGTTTGAATTAATACTCGTCGTGCTCTTTCACAGCTCCTAACCATCTTTGTCAGTGCAAAGCTAGCGGCCTACGTGAAGTTTTACCAGAGCAACAAAGACTTTATCGATTCCCTCGGTGAGTGAAGCTAAGACATGATGGGTCAGCACACATCTACTAACCTGACTGCAGAGACCTTCTCCACGGGGTGGGGGGCTGCCTAGCTTAATCCGCTGACCTCTGGGTACAGAGTTGGAATGTGTGTGTCAGCAGTGTTTCTCTCCCTCTCGTTCTGTCCACACACACACACAGCTGAGAACACAGTGGTTTAATTAGCGTGGTTGACCCAGACCCCCAGGTCAGAGGTATGTGTGGGTCGGGATGTCTTGGCAGACAGTGTGTTAAAGTGACTACTCAGCCTAATTCCACGTTGCCGGACACAGAGGCACTTAGCCAAGGAACCCTCCCTAAGGCGTCTGTCATTGGCTAAGTTTGTGTTCATAGTTGCGTATTTAAATAAATGGGCAACTTCACGTTCAGACTCGTGTTGCACATCAGTCCTGGTCACATTCTTGATCAAAGTAACAAAGGATGTGCATTGACTGGTGCTGTTTTACTGTCCTTTGCTGTCACGTTTTGTTACGTTGTGGTTTCAGTGCCTCTTCTTCTGCTTCCAGGGCTGAACCATGAGCAGAACATGGCCAAGATGCGTCTGCTGACGTTCATGGGCATGGCGGTGGAGTTTAAGGAGATCTCCTTTGACACCATGCAGCAGGAGTTGCAGATAGAGACTGATGAAGTGGAGGCCTTCGTCATTGATGGTATGAACACAAATTCAGGACCTTTGATTTAAATTGATCCAAACCCCGGAATACATTAATACTATAAGCCCCACTGACAGCAGTTATCCCCCGACAACAGACTTCCTGACATCTATAGAGACCCATTCAAATGGTCTAAAAGGCTGTTGTCTGTAGATTTGTTTGGAAACTTTGAGGGGCCAACCTGGCCTAGGTCCAGAGAGTGCTGTTGGAAATGGTATACTTCTTATTGCTTTGACATTGGCTCCCTCTCTGTAGAGCCGCTATGTTTTGAAGGTTGACCTGACACAGTCTGCCGCCCCACCTATCAATGTTTTCCTATCTCTGTTTCCTGGTTTAGCCGTTCGGACCAAGATGGTGTACTGCAAGATTGACCAGACGCAGCGAAAGGTTGTTGTGAGGTAAACCAGACAAAAAAGACATGACACAATCAAGCGGATTCTGCAACATTGGCAGGCTGAAGCTTCACCATATTCCCTATAGAGAAATGTTTTAACAGAAACTGGAAACTAGTGTTTATTTTTGAACTAGCAGTCACCCCCCCCCTTGTTTCAAGCAGTTTGGTTCCTGTTGAAGGTGATACAGCTGATATGTTGTGTAGAGAGTCTTTACTATGTTGCAATCAGATCAAGTATTTTCAAGGCCCTTCAAAAAAGACCCCATTATACAACCAGTCTTTGTTCTTGTCCTGAACAGAAATCCTTTTTATTTTTTTACCTGTGGATCCATTCAGCCTCTTCAGTTAAAATTCCATTGTATGTGTATTTCCTCAGAGGAAATCTGTGCATCTATTTTTATTATATGCTACCAAGCAAGTATTTTATTTGTGCCAACTGTCTTGCTCTTACCTATTACTATAATAGGGTTAGGGTTGTGAGAATGAGGTCTCCCCTCCATGTACTTCAGATATGTTTTACACTAAATTTTTAGCGTTTATTTCAAGTTGTTCTTAACTGGGTTGCCAGGTATGACATAATGCTACATTTTCCTAACTGTGTCTCTGTCTCTGCCCGCCTCAGCCACAGCACACATCGCACCTTCGGCAAACAGCAGTGGCAGCAGCTCTATGACAGCCTCAGTTCCTGGAAGGGCAATCTGGCAACCGTAAAGACCAGCCTCCAGACCCTGTCCCCGTCTGCCTAAGATCTCTCTCTCCAGAAACACTCTTTAAATTACCACCCCCTTTCCTTTATCTAATTCCCTTGGTTGAATCTTCTGTCACCATTTTTATATTCACCCAATAAAAGACAAATTGAGATCTCCCATGTTTTTTTTCCTGATCTGTTAATGGTGACTCTTCCCTTGGCGACCCGAAACATCTGGTTCTGGTTAGGTCCAGAGTGGCAGTGTGAGATTGGGTGTGACTAGAGGGTAAGAAGGGACCTGTTACTGAAGGTGATGAATGGGTCACCTGGTTTAGAATTTACAGACCCTACTGTTAGGAGCCCGCTTAAACTCACCCCTTAACTGAGGTCAGAGCAGTGTTCACCTCAGCTGGGATATTTCTGTGGGGATTTTTAGACTTTGAGGGATGTTTTGCGAAGCTGATCTAATCTAAAGTTGATTTTGATTCCCAGGTCAATATACTATCGGTACTGTCTCACACGTCAGACATAAAACAGATGACTAATGGGGGAAAAGGGTAGTATTGTAATATTTACATTGAGGCCCTTTATCTGCGGCACTCCCGGAGAAGCACATCTACTGGCGTAAACCACATTGGAGCACTCGCTCTACCGAAATCGCCAGAAAATAATGTTAAGCACATCCCTAGTAAGTTGGAGAATTCTGAATAATAGGTAAAAAGTCAGGAGAATCCACATTGGCGCTGACCAGAATGCAAAAGCACTCTGGTCTAGTGCTCTTAAGAGGAGAAAATATTGACTGCTGGGTACATTTTTGTCATTTGTGTTAAAATCCTAGCATTCCAGAGCATTAGATTATGAGCTGTGCTGATGTGTGGAAGGCATTAAATAAAGTGTTCTCTAAAAGTCAAACTCAGGCGAAAACCCCACAGCTGCCGTTTACATTGAAATGAACTTTACATAGTAATTCACAATCTGGTGTCAGTGGACATGTCATTTTGACAGCAGACATTTTGTCAAAACAGTTTCTTCTGAAGAAAGAATGAAACTCCACTGCCATTTTGCTGGATAGAGCCAAAACCAACAGCAACCCAGTACCGGTGGTGATGTCACTGTCCGGGCCCGGCAGAGCCTGCAGAGCCTCACTGATCACTCGTATCCCAGAGTCCTCTGGGAGCAGCATCTCTTATCAGAGGGAGTCAATCACATAACACCTTTTCAAGAGCACAGCCTCATGGTCACCACCAGTAAGGTGGTTTACAGAGGAAGTGCTGCTAGAGGTATGTAGTGAGAAAGGTTTTACTAAACACTGGAAACCCCCTGACCTCCCCCGATGTACAGAATCTTACTTACTCTCCCGTTTATCTTTTCTAATGGTGTTTTCCGCCATCCCTCCTTCCTAAATCTTTTGTCCTTTCTCTAATTTGTCTCGAGATCTGACACACTCTTTTATGGATGGTGTGTGGTGAGAGCTGTCATAGCACGTATTCTCCGGGGTTTATCGGCTGTGTTCGTGGGCCCTGTCTTATCACTGAGAACTGGTAGTTCCACACTGTTTAACACTGAAAAGCAATTGAGCTGATCGTCATTTTCAGAAACCGAACGGACCAAAAGATGTGACTACTGAAGACTGCCCGTTTGTTTTGTGGTTTTATTTGTCATGTACACATAGCAGATGCTGCTGGTGTAGCAAAATAAATCTGCTAACGTTGTCAATTAAATTAAGTACATCTAATATAATACACTGTTCAAAGTGCACACATGGTACAAGGAACGGCAGCAAGGACTGAACGAATGCTTGCGTTTGTTCTTTGGTGTCGGTACATTGTGTTTGTGTACTGTACATTGTGTTTGTCTATGAGAAATCCATGAGCAGGAAGACCACCTTGTCTGTGTTCAGGCCCATATCTACCTTGGAGGACATTTCAATGTGTTTTTTATAAGTGTTCCAAAACTAGTCACCCATTTTCCGTATGGGTGACGCGGGTGTTTTCCCGGTATACAGTCAATAAAATCTGGCCACCCTGTTTTGGAAGCGTTGCTCCTGTTGACGAACAGCTGTAGCTGCAGTGTGGGAGAGTTGCTGATAAAGTAGACATTTATGATAACTAGCCAGAGATATCTATATTCTTTGTGTCGTCTAAGATAGCTGGCTTGGCTTGCTGGGTAGCCGACGTACCTATAGCTAACGCAAATTGTATTCATTTCCTAATATAAAAGAGATTTGGACCTTGGCTAACATCTAAGCCGCACACCTTGATAAATATGACAGTTGTGCTAATTTAGGCCTACTAGCTACACATTGTAGTGTAACATTTAGCCCCAAATTATTAACAGTTAACTCAGGATGACCACATTTTCAACTCCCCATACCGGGTCTCCTTGTGTAACCGCAAGTTAAAGCACGCGCAAATGTATGCGCTTACGCACACGTTGGTCATCATTAGTGCTTGGGTTTGGTGGAGCGGGGGTGCTAGATGAGAACTGTTGCGTTGCTACGCAGTTCTTTGTTTGGCTCCGGCTCGTATATGGAAACATAATATTATTTGTAGCCTATTATTATTTTATTTTTTGTTGTGTTGAAAACCAGGCAATTTGTTAGTGAATGTCGGATACCGGGACATATTAGTGTTATCCACATTTTTGTCGGGACCCGGGACACCCAGCTTGAACCCGGGGCCAACTGGGACATCCGGTCACCTTATGTTTGCTTCAATCAAATTATTGACAGTTGACTGTACGACCTATTTGACGTAAGTTTGATTTGGGGGGGGGGGGGGTGGCATTTTCTTTTGCATATTTTTGTTATTTTGTGGGGACCGATTTACTTATTTGGTGGATCTGACCTCCTGATCCTATACCTTTTACTGTATGCCAGTAAAATACCAAGGAATTATATTTTGTATATTTTCTTTAATATCAATATAGTGATTAACCCTGTGCTTCCTGTCTTGACTTACACAGAAGAAAATGGAAACATACACCTAGATTTTGGGAAGTCAAGAGACACAGAAAGAACATTGAAAAACAAATAGAATGTGATAGAGGAGATAGAAATAGCAGCTACTGTCAATGAAGATCAGTGCAAATTGAAGAGACCACTAGGTTTAGCCAAAACAATGAGTTTCTTTGATAGGAATTGTTTTTAAGTGGTCATAAAGAGGTTATAATGGGGGTATAGCGCAGTGGTAGAGCATTTCACTGCAGATCAAGATGTCCCCGGTTTGAATTCTGTTGCCCCCTAAAGTTACTCTTAACTAATAAGTACAGATGTTTTGTGGAAACACTTCTGTTCTTTCAGAAGGGTGGCTGGCGTCTCCCTTAAAGATAGGGTGAGAAGCAGTCATCCATGAGGAACTCGGAGTAGAGCCGCTGCTTCTTTGCATCGAAAGGAGCCAGTTGAGGTGGTTCGGGCATCTGGTAAGGATGCCCCCAGGACGTCTCCCTAGGGAGGTGTTCCAGGCACGTCCAGCTGGGAGGAGTCAAGACATCACGTCAGAACATTTTGCATGTTGAATAAGATCGTGTGTGAACAGTTATTCATATTTTTAACCGATAATTTTCCTCGGTATTCTTATTTTTGTTAGAATGACTACTAAAAAGTATTATGGCCTTGAATCCAATAAGTGATATGTCGTCCGCTCTATGATGAGTGACTATGGCAAATTCTATGCTGAAAGGGTTGCTGGGAATATTGCTACTGTTGAACTGTATCTGTTTTATAACATTTTTGTTCCATTGACATGGTGGGGGCAGGCTTGGCTGAACTGTTCGGCAGTCAGTTGTGGACGGTGTACAGTGAAGTTCCATCCATATTTACCGTTCAAAGGATCCAGTGGCTTGTTACGCTGTTTATTTTACAGAGAAACTTTCCCTTTGTTTTACCACTAAAATATCATGTGATCTTAAAATGGTTAAAAAGAAAAAGTTCAGTCGTGTTTTGTCTTGAGTTCAGCGTTAACAACAGTATAAGCTGCATTTTCAATAAGAGTGTGTTGACTTTTTATATTCACTCTTAATGTGGTTGGGATGTTCGTAAGAAGAGATTTTCTTCACTGAAAATATTATCATTCTTCCAGAGCATGGTTTTCAATCATCACAGTTTTGTAACGAGTGCAATATCTAGTCACACTAGATAAAGTCAGGAATGTCTTTTTCTTTCTCTGTATCAACATTCCACAGAACAAATCTAAAGCCCTGACATTGTCCAGACACACCCGAGTGCAGGAGATGTCCAATTTACTTTCAATGATCTCAATTTATCTCCCTTTCTCTTTCTGTTTGTACCTCCGGTAGTTGTCTGTCTCGCTCTCTGATTTTATTTCTCTCAATGTACGTATGTATCCATCGTTATTACTTTCTCTGTTTCCTTTTCTACCTATACAAATCATATCACTGTTTACATTTAGGCCCTGCACCTGTGATGGAACAGCATCAAATTACACAGTACACAAGACATCAACCCAAGTGTGAACACAGACTGACTTAACTGTTGACTAGGCAGGAGCATGCAATGTCCCGATAATGATACCCAGACTAGAGGCGTTGGTAGGACAACAATATATTCGGGGCTTAGCCCCCGCCACCCGGGACCAAAAGTACAGGGTTTTGAATGTGAATAAGGACAATTTCGATGTACATGCTAGCGGCCTACACGTCCACATTGTCATGACGCGCGATCGGAATTATCGATTAATAGATCAGGAGCTATTTTTTGTTTATTTTTTTTCGGTCAATTTGAAATCCGGGGCTATTCATAATAGACGACGCCACTGACCCAGACCTTACTTTAGCCTTATCAAATACCGTAACTGAGATTTTGGGCACAGAGACTGCATTACAAACCTCAATGAACATTGTGAATAGCATTTGCTAAACGTTTTTTTCGAGTGAAATATTGCATGATACATTGCCTATCTGGCCTTCATAACAACTTGGCTATCCAATCAAACCCAACTGGTAATTGGCTCATTAATCTCCTCATTAATCCTACATGTAACACTGAATGAGTGTCAGCTAAATAATTCAAATGTAAAACAGAACGTTATCAAATAGTCTGACAAACAGTTACTAATCTGCGGCGGGTGTTCACACAACGTTTGGTAACTACATTTCGTTTATGGCGTAATGAGTAGGCTAGATCCCTGGAATTTCCCTAGTCTCCTATTTTGTTCAATGTTTAAGCGCCACCTAGTGTTTACACTACACTCTTCCCAGAGAATCCATTCATCCAGGTAAAAAGTTTGATTAGATTGGTCTGTACCCGTGTTGCCAGATAAAACGATTTTCTCCAGAATTGTGCAATGGTTGATGACGGTGTGCGGGTTAAAATGGGCTTGGGTGGGTCGATTTACAGATAGGGTTGTGTAGTAAACATGATCTTTGTGCGGGTTTTTTGTTGGGTCCGTAGGTGTTTCTTCGGTATACTGTCACTAAAATCTGGCAACCCTGGTGTGTACGCCACAGGTAGGAATTATACAGTAGAACAGGAGGTGAGGTCACCGCTGTTGGGAGTAAACAGAAACTTCGCGTTTCCTAGAACGTTTCACTCATTTTGATGTAGTAGAATTGTACCGTTTCTTCGTGCGGTGTTATTGGATATCGACGATGATAACCATTTTTATATATCTTTTTTAAAGGAATATAATCGATAACTGTTTTTATCGACGAGCAAAAAGGTTCAAAGGTAGTTGGTTTCACCTGTTCGCAACACAGTAGTGTGGTATTCATTGGCCTAAAGCTTTAAATAAAAAAAGCCTACAACTTAAATTAAAAAAAGATTTCCACATTTTAAAGTAAAAACATGGGTATTGAAGTGTAAAAATCCAAACGTCTTACAGGAAATAGAAACTACACAACCAACAGTTTTACGGTATTATGCCTTCTGAACAGCGATGTTTATTGTGGGTTGAATTTCCTTAACTTGGACATCAGTGAAAGACAATTGGGAGCCTAGTGGGAAAACAAGTTTCGACTGGGAAAATAATAGTTTTGGAACAATCATCGTGCTTGGAATTAATCCGCTTTCAGGTATATTGGGATGCTCGAAGTTTTCAATAGGAAACTTAAATTATTAGCCAAATGCGAAACAGAATGTGTCGTTATCTCCCTTCATTTCTGGTTATCAAGTTAAGTTGCTTACTTATCGCTGACAGTGGTAGGAGTAACGGGGTTGTTTAGTTCAGTCGTGAGATGCAGGTGAAATGGGTAAGTTAGCAATAATTGGTAAGTTTGCAATAATCAAAAACGATATGTTACTTTATTTTTAAAGGCATTTAGACGTCGTTATCCCCCCTGAGTTCCCAGTTGTCATGAATACACCATGACTGATAACAACTAGGTGTGTCTTTCAGTCACTTGTGCAATGAAAGTTCGAACTTCCAATCTGCCCTCTTTAACGTATGTCCAACTCATCCTCAGGTGAATGGCAATGCTTTTGCATTTATTCATGCTGTATCAGCTGCTTCCTTGTGGAAACTTTGCTTGTATGAGGAAGTTATTATCCAGCACAGAAACCGAGAACCAGTCGAAAGAAGGTGAGACATGGTCCAAACAGGTGTTCACCTTTAATGTTGTTGTGGAACTAATTGTAATATCAAATTGGTTTAAATGTTTGCATAATTTTAGTTAATGTGGTTTTGTCTAATAGTTTTCATGGAGGAGGAGGCAGCAAATGCATTCTTAGGACGCCATTTATTGGCTAATCGATTTGACTTTGAGATGTTTACTCCTGGAAATTTGGAGCGGGAGTGCTATGAAGAAATCTGCAATTACGAGGAAGCACGAGAGGTCTTCGAAAATATCCCACAAACTGTAAGCGAGAAGGAAATAATGTCAATCCAGCAATTTAGTAGCTCAGGTCACAATATCACAACCTAATGTGGTACGTTACTTTACAGGATATCTTCTGGAAAAAATACACTCAGGGTAAGACAACACACATCACATCTAAATCAACCCAACTATTAGCCGCACGGTCTGTCATGTAGACTGTAGTAGCCTAATGGTAAAGAGCATTGAACTAGTATCTGAAAGATTGCTGGTTCTCATTCCAAGTCAATAAGCTAAAAAACGTGTTGTCGCACAAACTTCTAAATGGGAGACAACTTTACGGGGCCAATTGCATCTCTGGCCCTCACATTCAGCAGTCAGGCGTCTTTTCTTCTAACAATTGGTTTTCATCCACAAACATTTGCCCCCAAACCGATAGAAATCCGTCAAGTTAGCATAGAAAATACACCATACACTGAAACTAAGTAGGTCCAATCGATCTCTTACCAGTGCTCTGAACTGAGTTTGTTGAGCAGTGACCACGGTGTTGTGTTCGTGTGATCCACAGGTAAGGACAATCGGCCGACCCGGCTGGATGTGACTGCCCTGCTGGTGGGCCTGATCGCAGCGGGGGTGTCCGTTGTCATCATTGGCCTCTTGGTCTGGTATTTCTGCCAGGGGCGCTGTAAGGATGACTTTTCACGCTCGGGGTAAGTTGGAAAGGGCCTTTACGCACACCAGAGCAAATTGCTGAATCAATAGTCTGAATGAAAATTGTGTGTGTGTGTGTTTTGGCTGTTTGTGGCAGGGTGATCAGCATTGGATGCAAGGTGTGTTATTGTGTGAGAGCACGCGTGTGAGAGCACGCGTGTGAGAGCACACGTTGATCTGTGCGCACAGGTATGTTTCAGACGTTAGTCTGCCTACGTTGTGAGTACAGCTTCCTCCATCACCTCACGCCTGGCAGAAAATTAATGGACAACTCCCTTATGAAAAGTTATGGCCACTGTCCTTTATAAAGTTGTTGAACCATGAAGAAGTTACCTCTTAGATGGCTTCTTCTGGGACTTTGTAAGCCAACTGGAGTGTGTTTGTTCCTGCATGTTCTCAACTCCATTACATAGTGCCTTTGGATAGTATTCTTGCCCCTTCATTTTTGCCACCAATCTTTACGCAATACATAAACATAATGATCTTATTTGTATTCAGATTAGATAGAACTTTGTCACAAAACAGTACAACGAAATGCAGTTAGCATCTTACAAGAAGTTCAGTACTTTGCAGAAGCGTCATTGGCAGGGATCACTGCTTTGAGTCTTCTTGGGTTTGCCTCCGCCAGCTTTGCAGTTTCTTATGTACATTTTTGCAAATCCTCTCAGTCTGTGTCCTCAAAGTGTGATCTTTAGGTCGCCCCACAGATTTTCAATGGGGTTCAACTCCAGACTTTAGCCACACTACTCAAGGACATCCACAGAATTGTCCCAAAGTCACTCCTGTATTGTCATTGCTGTGCGCTTTGGGTCATTGTTCTGCTCAAAGTTTAATCTTCACCCACAGGTGATGAGCAGTGCCTTGTTTTCACCAGATGTAGCGCTTGACATTCTGGCCCAATAGTTTAATCTGGTCTCATCTTTTTCCTCATTCTCTGCAGAGTCCTTCAAGCAGCATGTCACATCCCTGACAGAGACCCTTATTTCCCAGTTACTTAGTTTGGCCAGACTGCTTGCTCCATGAAAAGCCTTGGCTATTCAAAACGTCTTCCATTTCACATTGATGGAGCCAACTGTGCTACTGGGAAATGTTGTATGCGTCAGTAATGCTTTGGCACAGATCTCCGGGGTCTACGGAGTGTTCCTTGGACAGGGCTTGGTTTTTTTGCTCTTGTGTGTGCCTTCCTAAATCATGTACGTTTGATTCAAGTTGCCCCAGATAGACGCCAGTCAAGTTGTAGATGCGTCTTCGGGATAATCTAAGGACAGCGTAGGCAACTGAGCTCAATCTGGAGTGTCTTGGCAAAGGGTTTATCGTTCTGGGGAATTGTGTGCAGGTCGGCAAAAATCATCAATTATTAATTAAGTCTATAACACAAGAATGTGTAGGAAGTGAGGGGCTCTGAAGAATTTCCCCAGGCACTGCATGCACTCACATCTGTTTAAGTAGTACCAGACCCGTTCCTGACAGCATGTATCTTCATGTGTCTCCAGGTCTGTCAGGGTGCGCCCCAGGCGGAGTAACGCTTCCCTGATCATGCGGAGACTGGAGGAGGTCTCTCTGCAGCCTGTGCTCCCAGCTCCGCCCCCCCCGGAGGAGATCGACCCCCCAGGCCTACCGTCCTACGAGGACGCTATCGGCAAAACGGGAACACACGACGCGCCCCCTCCTCCGTACCCTGGGTAGGCGCACACGCTCATACGTGCTCATTTACGCTATTGTGCGGATTGCTGCAGGGAGGAAGGGAATTGTTTGTGTAGCCAATCAGAAATGACTAGCTAGTTAGCGGTATGTGCTACTTGCTTTCATTCAGGGACCTTTCTCGCTCTTAGACCGTGAGGTATTCGGTTTCTTTACCATCTGTGATTTGCAGGTAACCACTGTCTGCTCCGAGTTTTAAGCAGCAGTGCAACACTTATCAAAAAAGCTGCTCTGCCTGAGTTGGATTATGGTGACAATGTAATGAAAGCACACGTTTTTCAATGTACCTTGCTTGTTAAGCGAACAACATTTCAATTCCGTTTTTTTTCCCCAACAGGTCTCGACCTGGAAGTATTCAACGATAGCAACGGTTTTACCTCCATATTTAGCACCCTTTAATGCTACTGATGAGGTTCAGACATTTGAACTATGCATTGGTAACATAGGATTTTATTGAACTGTAATATTTTGTGATCATTTAAATGTAAATTCATGTAACTCTGTGACTGCTTACCTCTTTACCACGGCTAAGCATATTTAGCAATTTCCTAGCAGTACAGCTATTCCTCTGCATGTGCCAAAATGTATTTCATTGTTTTATTCCTTAATTGAAATGTTAAGCTCAACTGGCAAGGCAGTGCTTGACATGTTTGCTGTACTCTGTCCATGGCTCTGCAAAGATTAATGAAAAATGAAGGATGAGAAGCTGTACTGTGTGCAGTGGGATATATCAGTCAACCTTCCAGTGTATCCAGAATATGAACATAGTTTTAGGACAGACCAAAATACCTGACGCTTCCACATTCTCTGAATCATATATGAACACTACATGATGTCGTAACTTACACTGTCTGAGCTTGTCATAATCATGCTAGACCTGAATGGGGGGGGGGAATACGTTAGCCTACTCATTATGGCTCCCTGTATGGTCTAGAAGCTCTGCAATGCTAATTAGCTAATGTTCTGTAGGTGCTGCTGTAATCTGAGCAGAAAGACATTTCAGGTGGTAATACGTTCTGCTGAGCTCCTGCCCAAGTCAAGCTTGCTATTCACACATTGATTTTGGCCCAGGAAAGTTTAAATTAATTGGTAAAGGGACAAACAAGTGTGTGTGTTCGTGTATGTGTGTTCCTCAGGAGTCAGGTGGGTAATGCTCTGTTCCCCTCCAACTGTAAAATAGGTTATTCAAAGAACTCTGCTCATTTGGGCATGCCTTATGTAAGGATTAGTGTTTTTGATGTGACATCCCTTAAGATTGTTCTATGAGTTGTATCTATAAACAGTGTCATTGACACGACGGGAGAATGTTCAGATTGTGTGCTAGTGCTTCTTGATTTTTTTAATTGTATTTCAGCAATGTTATACTTTTGTCTGATTTTCAATGAACTAATGTTTGAATTTTGGTGTTGTGTTGAAGCAGGAGCTGAGCCTGTTTCCATTAAAAGTAATTGTTGTACTGCTTGATTCACTTTGACCTCTGTACATGAGGGATTGTTTTCCGTCAGTGTGAAATTCCATTATCACTAAGTAAACTAATTTAAAGGTTAGTATTGCCAAAATCACAATTGGGCATATTATGCATTATGCTGGTGACTGTCATTTACTTGGAAATGTCAATTTAGGACTGTATTTAGAAGAAAGTCATAATCGTTCATGTGACATTAGGAACCATTTCAAAGGGGGCTATCAAGTTTCAAAACTTTATTTTTATATTCACCCAAAAATATTGCTCCATTATCATCCTGAAAGAAAGTAATAGGAAAGAACTCTTCGAACTCAATAGGGTTTGGTGGTGCATCCTGGGAAATAAACCAACATGGGGACCTGATCCAAATATCAAACCACCATGCAGTGCCCGCATAGTTTTTGATCAGGGAACGCGAACAATGATAATCATCAAAGCCTCATGCTAAAGGAAAGCGGCTAAAATCTCACCGGACTTTATAGCTTAAAGCTAGACTGCGCTTCGCGATCTATGGTCCGGGAGAATGTGATTGTTTTGTCTGGCCCTGCGCTCGTATGTGTGCCTGCCGCTTCACAAAGCTCCATCTGGGAAGTGCATCATTCCCAGCCTTCATCGGATGATGGACAGGAATTACCCGCCCTCCAGCTTCACAGACCCGCTGGCCCAACCAGCGCAGACCGTAGCCTGGGCCTATGAGCGGAGCCCCGCAAGCATAAAGCCAAGGTAAAAGAGATGGAGTCCCCGGGTCACCTTCCACGGAAAATTCCGGTGATGGAAGGCCTAGAAAATCATACAGAAATGTGTGACGAGCTTTTAAAGTTAACGCGTCGTTCTATCGTTGTGTGGAACAATTGGGTTTGGGGCTTTACCTATGAATACATAGTTAAGCCATTAAACATAGTTTGCGAAATGTTTCCTTGGACACATGTAGCACCCAGTCAGCTACGTAGGCTATTACAGGCTATTACACTGGTTTTGCAAGTACATTTTCATATTGAAAAGTGGACTGTCTGCACATGTATACGTGCGAGACAGATATTCAAGTCGAATAGCTACTTTCTGTCTTTGATCGTTTTGAATCAACCATCTTGGGGTAGGAAATGAAGTTGCATGACAAATCCCCTTGATCGCAATGATGTCCCAAATCCCGCGTGCGGAATTGGATACATTTGGGCATAACTTGTTGGATATGTTGTAGCGCGTGAAATCTGTTGATTATGTTAGCGTTAGATTCAATAAACCGGAGTGATCAGTCTGATTAAAAAGTAAAGCATAAACAGTTGTTTACAATCTGTTGACAGTTGTCTGACTAAACTGAATGTTTACATCCAAACAGGGCAGTCACTTGAGGCTTGCAAAATCGTTCTTGTCAAACTGTATTGGATATTTGGAAGGTTCAGTGGGGGAGTAGTATTTTTGACAAAGTATTTGTAGTGTGTGTATATATACACTACAAGTAATGACTATTTACGTGACGATACGAAGTGACATACATACTTATTATCATTGCATGCGAATTGAAACGCTTTGTGTGGTTCCCACATCCGGTTTTACAGTAGAATTTTCAGAACGTGACGTAAGATGGTTCGTGTAAATATCGAAATTGCCTAAAGTAATCGCAGTGTTTGATTTAATGTTACAGGTAAACATGCTCACAACACTTATATAATTTAACATTAACATTAGCGTGGCTAATGTTAGCCGCTATGGCTGTTTAAAAAACGAATTGTGGAGTAGTTTATCTAACCCTGTATGGAGTGATTAAACAGCGAGAACACAGACTGACAGACAGTCAGATCAATCATGATCAAAATGCTGCCACCTGAACAATTTGTTGTTTTTATTCCCAATGCTGTAGTCTCAGAAACCACCCTTTTATATGTCCTGCAGACACTAATAAGACATAAGTCACCAAATCAAGCAACCTCCATCCTACACAGCTGCATAAACACACTCAACTTTGCTACTTTCCTAGCATCTATCTGTACTATGGTGGTACTGTGAATCTGTGTTCATTATATGCTATCCCATTATGCTTACAACCTATTGTATATAATTATATATGAACTTCATGTAGTCTGCACTTTATTCCTGTATGTTGTCCAGCACTAGCAAAACCATTAATCCATGTGGAATTCTGGGTATGTGTGCGTTTTACACCGGAGTGTATGACGTCAATTTGATTGATGACCTGCTTTTGGGTTAATATAGTGCACAGCTAATAATGTAAGACAACAAAAAAGTGCACAACTAGTCATTGTCGGGAGACACATAGGCACCACATGGTGCTCTGGTTATTCACACAGTTATCACGAATCTCAGAGGCACTAATGTTAGCTTAACTTTAAATGGCACCCGGCTGGGGTTACGTTAAATACTTACGTTACTTAGCACACAACAGTTGCTTGCAAGCTAACTACTACTATTTAGCTATCTTATAAGAAGTCTGAGTCCGTAGTGTTAGTAGGATGTCAATTTGACATGCAGTATCCCTTCCAGGCCTTACAGCTTTAAAGTAATAGGTCCTGGTTTGTAGTTGTTGTATTGATTATTTGAACCTGGATTATTCAACCCTGCTTCTGGGCACCCCCCTGCCCTGCATGTTTTAGATCTCTCCCTGCCATAACATACCTGATGTAGGTCATGAAGGACTTGATAATGGGCTGATCATTTGAATCAGGTGTGACAGAGCAGGAAGAGATCTAAAACATGCAGGACAGGGGGGTGCCCAGGAGCAGGTTTGAGGAACACAGATTTGGACCATTCATGATTTGGAAAAAGCGGTGGTTAAACCAAAACAGTCTCTGGAATTGCAGTGACTTTTGTCACTTGCAGCATTGATATCCCCCACAATTCAGTGTAAACTCTAGTCCTGTATCTTGCGCAGGTGGTCGCGAAGTTTCAATTTTAATCAACATGAAAACATTTGTGTAACACTTAAGCCTCGTTTGTCAGACTCATGAGATTTGTGGCTAGTTTGTTAACTTCGTAGTGATTTGGCTAACTCTGGTCATCACTCGTTCTTGCATGGGCAACTGTACTTGCAAGTTTATTCTGATTTGACAATGTAAATCGTTATTCAAGGGCTGAAGGTCTAGGATTTTATTGCTGCCTAATTTGCGATTGTAGTCCGGCTGGTGATTCTAAACTTGCACGAGGATGATAAAGTAGTTTCTGCTGCATTGTCTAAAAAGAAAAAATGTGGCTCCGTACCAATTCAAGAAGAAGTATATACAGTTGGTAAATACACAGAAGGATGGGGTTTGGCACAACGTTTTTTATGAGAAAGGTAAGCCCAGTGGGCAATGGTATTCAGCCGAGAAGTAAAACAAAATACCATGAATATTAGCGATATTTAACTTCTGGTTGACTGATATTAATAATCATAAAACATCACAATGTTTTATGATTAAAACAATTCTTTTGTTTTTAGTCTTCATTTAGAGAACAAGTATGCTAGGTTAAATATGGTGTAACCCTAAATAATGCAGGTTTCTGTTGCCTGGCTAAGGGTGGTGAGTAGTTAACCTGAATTGACTGAAAACTTCCACTTTTATAGATGGGTTAATGCTGAAAATGTAGGCCATACCAACTGCCCTAGTTATGGTTTCTGCTGGGAGAAGACTGACAGATAGTCTGTTACAGACACTATATAGCCAATTAGTAGGATATGTTTTTTGTCCAGCTAAACTCTGACTACGTGTTATCTGACATCCAGTGTAAGCACTTTTGACCCACTGAGTTCATTATTGACTAGAGTTTACAAACTTGGTTAATCTATTCAATTTAATTGACACTATAGCTAGTTCATTAGGTACACCCATCCAGTACCTAGTTTGACACCCTTTGCCTTCAGAACAGCGTGAATTCTTCAGGGCGCAGATTCAACAAGTTGTCAGAGATATTTCACAGGGAGGGATGTTAGTCCATGCTAACGAGATGGCAAAACACAGGTTCTGCAGTTAGGCCAGTGGATAAAGTATTCTGCCAACTACTGTTCAAACTCATCCCAATTTATATTGGATTGAAGTCTGGAGACATTACAAGACACTCAACAAGTCAACAAATAATTCTGTCATGTTCCTGGAACCATTCTTAGACAATATATGCGTTATGATGTGGATCATTGTCCCACTGGAATTGTTCTTGTGACAAAGGATAAACTGTATCCAAGGGACTCTCCTTGTCTGCAACAATGTTCAGATAACCTGTCGAGTTTAGAGGTTGCTTACTTTGCATTAATGGATCTAACCTGTTCTAGGAAATCCTTCCCCACCCCAGAAACCCACCCTGGCCTGAACCGTTGACACTGGGCTGGGAGGGTCCATGGACACAGACTGGGTACCCCTTAATCCAAACTATGCCGTCAGCATTGCTTAACAGGAACAGCCATTCGGTGGACCGGGCAATGTCCGTCTGCTTTACTGGCACGTCTGTGACGAGGACAGAAGGATTGTGCCTTCCAAAATGCTGGTCAGCGCACCACTGTGGTTCCGCACCCAAACCCAGAGTGCAGGCGTTTCTGAGATGCTGGAACCAGTATGCCTGGAACCAATGATGCTCGTTCTTATCCTCTGTCGAAAAGTAATTAAATGCCGTCTGCCTGTATTGGGTAGCAAGCCACGCCTACGCGATTCCGTTGGAGGGATCGAGGTTCGTTAATGGCGCAGATGTGCCTAACATAGTGGCCACAGAGGCCACTCCTTCCTGGAGGCATGGGATGTGGTCGAAACATGAGCCGGAAGAGCCCCTCACAGTGCCTCAGGGAGGAATGGCACCCACCTTCTCGGACCCCGTTTACCATCCCTAGGGTTACCGAAGAGAGGGGGAAGAAGGAGCTTGCGGGAGACTGAGAGATAGCGAGCCATGTTACCCTGGAGACCAATGTGTTTGTAGACTGTTGAGAGACACTGAGATTGGCTTGGTTTTGACCTGCACCCCAACACCCGTGTTAAAGAGGTTCAGAGTGGGTAGCATGAGACAAGGAAAGGTAGATAAAAACAATTTTACACAGGGTAGCTGGCAGCACTGTGCCAATACATAGTTTTGAAAGTAGGCTAGACTGAACATGCTTGAAGCCTGTTCCTGAGATCTGTTCTATGCACTGCTCATTGTCTTTAAGGGGGAATTGGTTGCTATCTGTCTTTTAGGGAAACAAGCTTGTCAAACCGTTATCACTGTAAGAATGCATTCAAGATATCGAGATCAGACTCAGGTTTTAGTTCGAGTAACACACATTTGTGTGTATAGATCTTTGGTTGTAAACAGAAGGCGAGAGAGACAGATGACTCCCAGACAGCTGTGTGTTCTCCCAGACAGCTGTTTGTCTGCTGGCTTTAACATCAGTCAGTGTATCTAAACAATAGAAACATGTTCATCACATAGAGACATAATCTAGTTGGACAGAGTGTCTGGTTCTGTTGTTTTTATTACAGGTTGTTATATAACTGTTTAACCTTGCTAGCTGGGAGCCATGCTATGGATGGTGTTTGAACAGGGACTGTCATCGTTACGCTCCTATACTCGCTGGGCCATTTTGATGTTTTCTTAATAATAATTACTACTCACTGTTCTCATTTCAAATATCCTCTGCTTTCTACATGGGTCAGGCTGTGCCCTGGCCTTTGTAGGTTTCAAGGCAGGTATAAAAATATCACACAGCTGTCATTAATAACCCTGTACAGACTGGTAGGCCCTCTTCGGTTACTCACACTGCCTGAGTTCCCTTGTACATAAATAATTCACTTCTGCGGCGATGCTAGTCTCTCTGTTACTCATGGGGTTGTGGCGAGGGCACGAGAGAGAGCACGTAAGAAAATGGATCCACACGCAACTGTAATTTGCACTGGGGAACGGCATCTGCTGAATTACTTCAGTTTAAAAAATGCCAATGTAACCAACTACATTCCCGAACCTGCTCAGGGGTTTTTGTGATGAGGCTCAACCATAATAGCATTTGGATATCCCTAAATTGGAAGTTGGAAAACAAGATAAATATCAAGCTGTTGCTTTTATCCAAAGCAACTTACAGGAGAAATAAGAGTTATTTGTTTTGATCAAGGGCACAACATGTTTTTCACCATTAATTCAGCAGCCTTTCAAGTGCTGGCCCAAAACTCTTACCACTAGTAGAGTATGTTATTATGTTGTGCTCTAGCTATCTGTGCTCCTCTCAGCTTTACTCTAACTGTACCGTACTGCTGTACACATCCTTTAGACTTTATGGTTTTGTTGCGCTAAATATGATTTAAATGATTTAAATGTTTTATCACTACCTAAAATGTGTAAAGTTGACAATATCAAAGTGCATTAATATACCATGATTGGATAAGTATTTGTTCCTGTGAGTAAATGTATCTTAGCAAAATGTTGTATTAGTGATTACATCTGTCTTCTTGTTTAGGTTTCTCATGGCTTTACACGACTGGATTGTGCAATATTACTTCCATCCATTATTATTAAAAAAAAATATTTTAGGCTCTGTCACCGTGTTGGTGATCATTGCTAGAGTGCATTTATTGATTTCAAAGTTGAACATACAGCTTTGCCACTCAGGAGACATTAAGTATATTCGTATTGATAACTCCACTGATCGTTTGATTTATTGTAGGTTATTGTCCTACTGAAAAGGGATTTCCTTTCCAAATGTCTGGCTAAGAGCAGGCTTAAGCAGGTTTTCCTCTAGGATTTTTCCTGTGCATATCTGCATTTATTTTCTTTGCTGCTGAAAGTCTTTGCTGATGTCAAGCATTCCAGAAGCATGATGCAGCCACCAACGCTTTTTAAAATATGGACGCAGTTACCAAGAAATATGTTGTTTTGGATTTGTCCCAAATATAAGGCTTTGAAATTAGTGTTTTCTAGCAGTATTAAATGAGTGCCTTGTTGCACACTGATTGCATTTTGGAATATTGAAATGTTCTGCTGGGAAACCTTGCTGCCATTCATGTGGATGTTACTTTGACACGTACCACCTACCTAAGCATTGTTGCAGTCCATGTGTGCCCTTTCATGGTAACGGTTTTCCCAGGTATACCGTTGCCATGAAAGGGAGGCAAAATAATATGCACCCTTCCACAAAGCAAAAATGTTTCAGGAATGGTTTGAGGAACCCAATGACACGTGAGTTCAAGGTGTTGACATGGCCTCCAAATTCCCCAGATCTCAATCCAATCGAGCATCTGTGGGATGTGCCGGACAAACAAGTCCAAACCATGGAGGTCCCACCTCGCAACTTACAGGAGTTAAAGGATCTGCTGCAAACGTCCATGCCTCGACTGGTCAGAGCTGTTTTGGTGCCAAAACAGGGACCTACACAATATTAGGCAGGTGGTCATAATGTTATGGCTGATCAGTGTATGTGTCCTCTTTGAATTTGATGTCAGCAACAAGTTTCCAATAACTTGGGACAGAGGGAACAACTGGTAAAGTTGTGTAATGCTAAAAAACTAAACCTGGTGGAATATCACACAAAGACATTTGTCAGTTGGAAGCAGGTCAGTAACATGATTGGGTATAAAATGGATAAGTCAGTAGTAAAGATGGGGAGGTTCACCCCTCAGTGAAAGACAGTGTGGACAAATAGTGCAAGAATTTAAGAATATTGTTTCCCAACATAAAATTGGGGGATCTCATCATCTATGTTATATACCATCATTAAAAGATTCAGATAATTCGGAGAAATCTCCATATGCGAGGGACAAGGCCAAAAACCAATATTAGATGGCAGTGATCTTCAGGCCCTCAGGTGGCACTGAATTAAAACCAGAATATTCTGTAGTGGAAATCACTGCATGGGCTCAGGAACACTTCTGAAAACAATTGTCTGTGAACACAGTACGTTGCTGCATCCAGAAATGCAAGTTACAACTCTACCGTGCAAAAAAGAAAACAGATATTAACTAGATCCTGAACCGCCACTGCATTCTCTAGGCATGAGCTCATTTAAATGGACTGAGGCGAAGTGAAAGACTGTCCTGAGCTCTGACGAATCACAATTTGAAATTATTTTTGAGAATCATGGGCACCAAATTCTGCGCATATTACAACAGCATGACTCAATAGTAAAAGAGTCTGGGTGCTAAACTGTTATGTCTGCAGTCCAGACCTGTAACCCATTGAAAACCTATGGTGCATTATAAAATGAAAAACACCTCAAAGGAGATCCTGAAGTGTTGAGCAGCGGAAATCCTATATCAAGCATGAATGGGAAAACATTTCACTTTCAAAACTGCAGCAATTGTTCTCCTCAGTTCCCAAACACTTTTTTTAAGAGAAGAGGTGATGAAACACAGTGGTTAACATGCCCCTGTCCCAACCTTTGTGAAACGTTGCTGGCATCAAATTCAAAATGCAGTTTTGGAAATTGTTTTCCAAAAACAATGACATTTCTCTGTTTCAACATTTGATATGTTGTCTTTGTGCCATTTTCAAAAAAATACAGGGATTAATGCACATTATGGCATTCTGTTTTTATTAGCATTTTACACAGTGTCACCACTTTTGGAAATAGAATAGTACATATAAAGATGGGTGACAGTGGAGGGGGGAGTCATTTTGAAATATATGTACGTTTACACAGTGAGTCTGGCTGACTTATTATTCGATTTGTTCTTGGGCCAAATGTGACTGCTGAACAAATGTAGGCTTGTATAAACAATGGGGATGGAATGCAGTCTTATACTTATCCAGTTCACTGTTGGTCAACTTTCTAGTTAGTTCTGTGACCGCTCATAATCCTCGCTCACATTTTAAAGCATCTTAAAAGTATGTCGGTTTTCTTAAAACATAAAGTTGGTAAATAATTTCTGCCACAGTAAATATATTGGTTGGCCGGGGTCCTTTATTAAAAAATGTTTTAAGACTGCAGGGAAATGTTTTATTAATGTTATGTGGAGTCTCACTGTGTCACTTGGTATAATGATTCCTCTGTTATATTATGTCATTGTGTTCTGTAACGTTGAGGATACTATTACACATCATTCAGAGTATCTAGACATTTTCCAATTGTTGACCGTGATTCTGGGAGTGATGAACATGAATAAATGATCTATCTTCACTGGAAATGCCGAGATGTATGATCATTGTCATGCAATTTCTTTCTTACTAAACAAAACCTTAATGAGATCAAAGATATTAAAGGTTTAACAAACCTGTGATGCTGTATAATAATGTATAGTAATTACATTATTTAAAAAACTCTTCTAATGAGCTCCGATATGTGTGTCCAACGCAGAACATTTCTCACAATTTTGAACCTCTAATTCCTCATTGACCCAGCAGGAGTTTGTGGTTTTGTTGGCTAGTAGGCTGGTTTTGCTGTGACGCTATCTGTCCATGACAGTGCAGGTTGATATTGCAGTGTGTCTACCCCTGTGTTAACTCAGCTGTGAACAGGCTACAACGAGCGTGCGCGGCCTAACTAGTGTTTCTTTCCTACATCCCAGTTATGGTGTCACGCACTTGGAGTCGGAGCTCCTCCATCGACAGACGTACGTCTCCACCCAGCTTCCCACCTACACCGCCACCCATCACCCTACAAGTAAGACGTGACCTGAAACGGCAGACGGGGGTTTAGCCTCGTTTAGCTAAGTGGCCTTTGAGAGCTGGCGCACAAGCTTTGTGTTATGATCGTAACAAGACCATTGAGGTAATTTTAAGGTGCGGCAATCTGTGACTTCACTTAACATTTTCCGTCCCTCTCTCCTATGGCTGACCACCCTCTCCCTCAGGTCTGTCGGGGGTGTTTGACTCAGGTGGCAACACCACTGAGACCTCGGTGATGAACTTCCTGTCGGCCATTGAGTCTAGAGCCCTGCAGCAGGCTGGTCCTGCGGGGGCTTCTGTGCCCCCCCCCTTCAGGACTCCCGCGTGGCAGACAGGTGTGGGGAATTATCCCGTTATCAGTGTTAGGTTTGGTTTTAGTTTACTGCAATTCACAAATAACAGAAAAAAACGTATGTTGGAATTTAGGCACCAAGTGGGCCGTGTCCATTCCTGTCTTGTTAGACGTCACTGGCTGCGTTTTAATTTGATGTGACCGTTTTAATATTGATTTGTGTGCGCTCTTAGGTCACTTTTTGTCGCTACATTGTGTGTTTGAAGCTTGTAATTGAATTGCCAAAGTATTCATCTTCAGTAATAATTGTTTTCACTCTTCAGGTGCCAACTCCACCACTGAGCTGTTCCTCACCGGTGCTCTGCCTTCTACAGCCACATTCCCCTCCCCTGCAGCCCTATCCTCCTATCAGCACACTGGAGCCTTCCCCTCACGGAGCTACACCTCCACCCCCTCCCTGACCCTCCATGACCCCACCTTCAGCACCTCCACCAATGGCCTGCTCTCCCCCCACCACGACCCCCTGCTCCAGCTCAAACCCAGCCAGACCACGCTACCTACCTCCCTGGCCTTCGACCGCCTGCCCGCTCCCTCCCTGGGTGCCGCCCTTCCTCCCCAGTCATCCACATATCGTTCGGCCCAGGAGTCGGCGCCCCATCTCCTGCAGCCCCAGTTTGGAATCCTCCCGCTCGCTACCCAGCAGGCCCCACAGCCTTACGGGGTGCCAGTCTTCTCTGGCTCCATTGAGAGAGCACTTCAGCGGGAATGTAGTGTGATAAAGCACCACCAGAGGCCTTCCAGCAGTAGCCATACAGCGTCTGAGCCCGGCTCACAGCACTCCATGCAGGCCTACCTGGGCTCGGGGAGTGAGGACGGGGACGCCTCCTTCCAGCAGGACCCTTCGCGCCAGACCCCGGTGCCCTGCAGCCCCTCCACCGGGTCGGACTCCTCACACAGTGTCAACGGCGCAGCTCAGACCAAGGCGGGAGTGCCGTCTCACACCTACTCCTCTTCCATCATCCCCTCCCCCTCCGGGTACTCCTCGTCCTCCGTGGGGGCAAAAACAAAAGACTGTTCTTCCAAACTGAACCTGGGTGGGCAGGAGGGCCACGCCCACTCACAGGACTCTCCGGAGGGTTACCACTCACCCGGTCAGAAGCAGGGCTCGGTGATTGCCAGTCAGCAGACCCAGCCGTACACTTCAGCCCAGTTGCCCAGCCTGCTGTCCACTCTCAGCCACTCTCAGAGCTATATCAGCTCCCAGGCCTACTCCTCAGATAAACTGCCTTCCCTCTACAAGACCTTGCCCTCCTTATCTGGCCATTCAGGCAATGTGGTGTCTGTCAGCCAGTCTTTGGTCTATTCCTCTAGCCCTGGGCACGGCCAGGGGAATGAGGGCCAATATGGAGCCCAGATTCAGGGCCTGTGTCTGGGCAACCCCTCCCAGACCTATCCATCCAGCCACTCTCAGGGTGCCCCTAACGTGAGCTACCCCTCTCAGTCGCAGGGGCAGGCTTCGGTATCTCAGTCTCAGAGTTATGCCACAGGACAATCCCTCAGCTCCTCCTACCCATCCCCCCGCACCCAGAGTTTGCCCACGCCAAACTCGAGCCAGGGATACACCCCCTTCTCGTCAGCTCCTCACGTACAAGCCTTAGAGAACAACTGCAGATCCTCAATACAGGACCTAAAGCCAGCCTACGACAAAATGAAACTGGAAGGAGAGATCCCTCTCCAGGACCTCCAGGCTCTCCAGCAGAACTCTTTAGAGACCTCCAGCCCACGGGGAAGCGGCGACCCAACCGCCCACAACAACAACAACGTGGTCTACGTAGTCTCTAAAATGGATGACCGTTACAACACTCAGAGTGTGATCCGAAGCAACTCGCGCTCCGAAGACCAGCTCATGGGCCCAAAGACTTCGAATGCCCAGCTAATGTCTTCCCACGCCGCCATGAGCGCTGAGGAGATTAAACGTCACTCGCATCTGCTCAAAAGGCCCGAGCCACAGCAAGAAAACCATCAGGCCCACGCCCATTCAGCCCAAAACCACACCCAGTACATCAGAGTCCCCAACTCTGAGCCCAACCGGGACCTTCAGATGATCCTGCTTCAGCAGCCACTCATTTACTCTGGTCACAACTCGTCCAAGATGCAGCAGATTCAAGGGCCCAGCCAGGGCTCGGTTCAGTACCTTCAGATGGAGGGAGATCATTTGACCAGTGTCACTGGCAGCCAGAGCCAGCAGGGGGCAGTAGGACAAAACCCCATCACAGACTCCTCCAAACAACACCTCTCTTCGCCAAAAGACCCTTACAGCCAATCCAACAGTCAGCAGCAGGACGCCAAGCACCATTTCGCCCTGAGCTCCATCTGCTTCCCAGATTCCATGCTGATGGCGGATGAAAGAAATATCTTGTCCAATGTGGATGACATCCTGGCTGCTACGGCCGCCGCCTGTGGGGTCACGCCACAGGACTTTGTCAAGGCCACGTCCGGGACCTCCGAGGGCGACATGTCAGATGCCAAAGGTCATTTTCAGCCTGTGGATACCAGGCACCAGTCGCACAGTTTCTCTGCTGCGTCTTCCCAGCAGTCGATCATCTCCAACACTAATTCCCATAATACAATGCCCCTGACACTCAACGGCGCTCACATGACCTCGGACGGGGAGGGGCATCTGGGGCAGCAGTACGCGATGTCACTGTCGCACACCGCGATAGGGAATTCCACACATGACGTGGGCGCCGGCAAGGGTTTGCTACAGAAGTCGGGAGACGAGCAGAACCAAATTTCGCTGAAAGGACAGTCTGTTCACCATGCTGACAGCAACCCCAACGAAGGCCACTCTGAGAATGACTACCACCTGTCTGGCCAGGGTTATGACCCACTAGGGCACATCGGCAGAGGCCAAGCCAAAAACCAGATACATATAGGAATCAAGAGAGAAGACGGCCATGTAGAGTGTCTCTCTGACACCTTTCCCAACCCCAAAAAGAGGGTTCGCTCCAAGGCTTCGGCCAAGCCATCCAGTCCAGAGGGAGAGAATGGCCAACCGAGAAAGAAGACCGTCCAGGCTAAGAGGCAGTCCTCCCGGGGCAGCGACCCCGCCAGCTCCCCTTCAACCTCAGATGTGGTCTACGACAGCTATCAGCAGCAGGAGCGCATGAGGCAGAAGATCCGCGAAGTGGAAGAGCAACAGCCTGAAGTGAAGACGGGCTTCATCGGCTCCTTCCTGGACTTCCTCAAGTCTGGCCCCAAACAGCAGTTCTCTTCACCCCCCATAAGGACCCCGAGTCGCTCCCGGAAGCCCTCAACTTCGTCCAAGCATCCCCCGTGCCCCATACCACCGCTACCCCACAAAATCCAATCTCCATCAGCTCTATTAATGAACCAGGAGATCCATGGGATTCGGGTCCCAGGTAGCGGTCAGCTGCAGCCGAAGCGTCTGGATGAGGAATTCCAGAGGAACCTGGAAACACTGCCTTCCTTCAGTTCCGACGAGGACGAGAGCAGCACGCGGAAGAACCAGGCACTCCAGAACAGCATAAGCTCAGCCCTGTCGGCCTTGGATGAGCCCTCCGACAGGAGACCCAAATCAGGTAAACACTAGCCGGCTTCCTTTTGAACGTCTTTGAATTTAGTCCTCTTGTGCTCAGTGTAGTTAGTGAGAGGATTATGCCCTGAATCGAGTACCAGGGCTACACCCGTACCAGGGCTACACCCGTACCAGGGCTACACCCGTACCAGGGCTACACCCGTACCAGGGCTACACCCGTACCAGGGCTACACCCGTACCAGGGCTACACCCGTACCAGGGCTACACCGGTACCAGGGCTACACCCGTACCAGGGCTACACCGGTACCAGGGCTACACCGGTACCAGGGCTACACCCGTACCAGGGCTACACCGGTGATTTATCCTAATGTTGTTTCTATACTTTCCTGTTTCGACTGTATTTGGTACCAAGGACTTGGGGAGGGAGGAGTAAACCATCAACATGATTTGGTTTTCCGGTTACAAACAATAAACTGTACACCAGTGTATTCATTATTTAGTTTAATAAGAATTTAGTCAAAACTATCTACCATTAATAGAAGGATTTAGGAGAATTCTGAGGTAATTTGTTGTTGTTATAGGTTCAGCAGGCAGCATATCAGTCTCAGCGCTCCATTACTCTATTGAGTCAATGGCATCGTATCACCTTTGGTCGTTCCAACTTTTTACTTCCCTGTACTGTTACCTCATTTACCAGGCGTCTTTTTGTTAGATCGGATGAAAACTATTACGAGAAGCCTAAAGACTAAGCAAACGATACACATTGCTATTTGAATAGCACAGCATGCAGCGTTTTCACGTACCGTGACAATCCACAAACCCTGCCCAAAGTCCTATATTCCAGGGCTTGGCACCAAGTGAGAGCCGGGCTACTCAACTACAACCTAGTGGCTGACTGGTACTGGCCCGTGTCAATGGAAACAGAAACAGTTCTGGACTTTAGGGTAAAACACCAGTGTCTGGTACCCGTGGAAATGAGGCAATTAAAAATCGTGATCAAGGAAAATGTGTCTTTAGTAACAACATCTACCATGTAATATCATAACCACTTCCCATCTCGTTCTCTCTCTCCTCTCCCTTCCCAGATAACCGGCTTTCCAGCTCTCTCCTGAAGGCAGACCAGGTTCCCAGCATGCCTCACTCCAGCTCCATAGCCCATGAGCAGCAGACGGCTGCACCCAAGGAGTCCTCTGCAAATGGCGCTCCTTCATTAGCAACTGGGTGTTCGGGGCAGGAAGGGACGAAGCCTTCTGCCCCAGGCCAGCTGGCCTTCCAGCTGTCTAGCGTGGCCATTGAAGGACTGACTGACGAGGAACTGTCGGACAGCGGGGGAGAGGGCATGTACCGAGAAAGGGACGAGTTTGTGGTGAAAAACGAGGACATGGAGTGCCTGAAGGTAGGAGAGATGAGGTGGGGGTTTGTGTGAAAGCAGGCTGTGGCGAAAAAGCCCTTGTGCGTATGTCCTGCTTGTGTTCCTTCATTCTGTTGGTTCATGCTGAGACGTGTCTGTGTCCGTCTGTCCGTCCGTCTGTAGGTGACATTGACAGCCGGACAGGAACCCCCAGCCATCTGGAAGGTCCAGAAGGCTCTGCTACAGAAGTTTGTCCCTGAGCTGAGGGACGGCAAGAGGGTGTTCTCGGCCACTAACAGTGTAAGGGCAGGCATTCATTCGCATAGACACGTACACAAACAGCTACACAGGCTCATCTGACTACTCATGATCACTCAAACACTCTTAGATTTGTGTGTGTTTGTGTGTGTGTAAATCCCCTATAAAGGGTTTGAACTGTGGTTAATACGCATAATAACACTATTAAGACATTTTGGAGCCTGGGGATCTCTTTTGTCCATAACCATCAGGGACCCTCAGTCTGAATCCAGCTGGATTGTCCGTAATCTTCAGGGACCTTTCCATAGTCAGCACCCAACTGGATTGAGATAGAAAACTTGCATGCATGGTGTTTTCTGTTGATTCATTTTTGCTGAACCAACCAAGTCTGGTTCTCTAGCGAGGAACATTTTAAATGCGTACCCCTTGGCAATGAAGAGAACATAGTAGAGAGATTTTTCTAGATAAATCTAACATTCTGAAATTCAGAACAATGTTGCCAGTGAGAAGCTTTTGCAGTTTCGAAACTTAGATTGCTATTAATTTATTCTTAAAAAAGGTTGGGGGAATATAATAAGTATTATAACTTGATTTGTTACCTCATCTAAACGTATTACCTTGGCCTGAATTTAATCAGTTGTTGTTTTTTTGTCTACATGTTTGTCGGCAAATGTATTTTCATACCATTGTGTGTGTCCTTTCTAGTATCTGGGCTACTTTGGAGATGCTAAAACCATGTATAGGAGGGTGTATGTCAAGTTCCTGGACACTGTCAACAAGAGGGAGTATGTCCGGGTCTGCAACCGCAAACCTCGCTGCAAACCCATGCACTCTTTAAGGTACTCCCATTTGTTCTGACTTCAACACTTTGTTCGTATTGCCCCTCTAATTATCGGGACACACAAGATATATATATATTATATATCTTATTTTAGATCTAGAAATTGCTGCTTTGTTAGTTTGTAGGATTTTTTTTAACATATTTACAAAATTCACAAGCATTGCACTTTCTGGTCCTGTAGAATTCTTGTTGCCATAGCAATATGTTTTGGGTCAGTGTCTTGCTCAGGGATGTTTTGCCACCCGGTGAGTTCAGAGTCATTTGCTTGTACTTCACGAGATGTTTCTATACACTTCACGTTATCAGTTACACCCTCAATGAAGACAAGTGAGCCAGTCCCAGTGGCGGCCGTACATGCCCAAGTCATAACATGTTCCACCATTTCTCACAGATAAGGTGCTATGGTGTAGATCTTGGACAGTTCCCTTTTCCCCCCATATTTGTCTCATCTTATTCAAAATTCACATTTCCAGTTTCCTATACTGACACCAGTGATGTGAAGGAACACTCTAACCAGAAACACCCATCACGCCAATAGCTCCAATACTTTTTGATGCTCTGAAATTGTGTTTATGTATAAACCCGCTGTATTTTCTAACCAAAGAAAAGGGTTAGGGTATACTAGTACTCACCCGCCTCCCCCCACCAATCCCCCCCAAAAATGCTAATCTAGAACATAACCTTTTAACAAATTACTTATTTCAATTCCAAACATTTGGGATATTAAGTAAAGCCAAAAGAAGGCGACATGGTTTACTGTCCCAATAATGAGACTGTGGATAATATGGGCACTGTGAAGGCAGAGTGATTAATTCGTGTCCACCTTCATTCTGTATTTCAGAGGCTCCCAGGCTAAAACTCTACTTGGCCTGAAGACCTCGCCTCCCTCTGACCCTCTAGCCACACCCACATCACTAAAGCTCCAGTCTAAGCCACGCCCAAAACAGCCTAAGATCAAGGCAGAGCCCCCGCCCAAAAAGAGGAGGAAGTGGAAGGAGGAGTACTCTCCATCTCCCTCAGACTCCTCGTCTGAGGAGGGCGGTGAGCATGAAGGTGAGAGTTAATGCCTTCAGTGGGTTAATTTAAGCCCCTCACGGAGCTGAGCAACGTCAATCTCTATTTGACTCGCTATGCTTTGCACATTGTCACTCTCTCTGTTCCTTTTTCTATCTGGCTCTATTTCTCTCTGTCAGAATTCCCTCCCCTGGTGCCATTTGCCTCTCGGTTCCTGAACACCAGGACCATGAAGGAGACATTCAAGAGTTTTGTAGAGCTACTCATAAGTGTTGCCTTGGACGCGGATGTGATGAGCACTCTGGAGAGGGAGGCCGGTGAGTACATGCCCAGGACAGGCTGTCACTATAGAATGATGAGGGAAGAGGATTCATGAAGGAGTGGTCATATGAGGAAGTGGAAGGAGCAAGTATATTCCATGCTAACAGTAGGCTAGGCAGTATGGACTGTGTGATTCTGACTGAGTGGGCCCCAACACACTATACCGCTTCGATTGACGATCATAAACAACCAACACGTGTATGTTTTTAAAACGACTTAAATATACCATGGTATATCATCACATGTACACATTTGTGATTAGAATTGTAATAGTATTTATAAAAATAATATTTAGGTCTATTTATTTCAACCAGAAATATATATGTAAATGGGGAGACAAATTGAACACTCTCTCACGCACACACGCACACACACACACACACACGAGTACTCAAATACTAAATTCATTTTGGGTATTTGAATATTCGACTATCCGTGCCCATACTTCATTTACACCAGTTTGTTAACTAAAGCTGATCCAGTTGTTTCATTGGTTCAGATGAGCTGCTTCTGCCCCACATGAAGAGGGTGGACGAGATGATCTCGGACAACAGGAGACGCCTGCTGCCCAGACTTCGAGTGGGACAGATCTTCAAGGTTGGACGTTTAGCATTCATCTGAAGATGAACACATTCAGGCGATGACTTCCGGAACACCCTTTTACCTGAGAACATATCAAACCATTTCTTTCCTCAGACGGCTCTGGACAGCTTCCCAGAAATCTCTGTGGTAACCGAGCTGAAGAAAGATGGGGAGACGCCTGCCTTTAAGGTACGGCTCAGTGGGAAGGCCTACAACAGGAAGAACATGAAGCCTTCAAAGTCCCCCAGCCAGCTGCCCCTGGTAAGCAGCTCTCTGTTCACACTGCTGTTGTACAGTGTTGTGTAATTACTTGAAGCCCTTACTAGATCTTTGCGGGTAGGCCTGGGCGTCCGGGCTATAGCCCAGGATCTTTTATGAATAGCCCCGTATCTCAAATTGACCAAACAAAATAATAATAAAAGATAGCCCCTGATCTATAATTCTGCTTGTGCATTATGACAATGTAGACGTGTAGGCCACTAGTGTGAACATCGAGGTCTGACACAACATTATGCAGTTCACCATCATAAAGTGTGATGGTCATGGATTTCTGTGTGATAATGTGAAATACTTTTGGTTGAGGATAGGTTAATCCAGCAAGTCTGTGTCTGGTTTGAGCTCAAAATATTACATTTGTACATTCGTCTGACTTGGCGATTTTGCACGGACATGTTTTTGCTTAAGGGAGAAGTGTTCAGTAGTGTATTTTATACAGATTTCACTGGACATGTTTCTCACTACCATATGATGGTTAGATTGATAGAAGACTGTTGGAAAGGAATTGGAAAGATGTATTATTCACAATTGCAATGGATTAAAAATGCATAATTAGATGTAAATCATTAGACCAGCCAATCTACTACATAAAAGTGATGTTAAACTTTAACGTTCACTGCATTGCAAATTAAAACGATTTGACGGGCTGCTTGTGTCGGAATAAAGCAGCCGTTTTCTGTATTTCGGATAAATTTAGGTCGAACAAATTTTTGAGCTGATTATCCCTCGTTTCTGGTATATTTTTAGACACGGCCAGTATTGATTTCAGAGAAAAACCTGACAGGTCTCATGGTGGTGTCAGATAGGAATTTCATAGGAACATTTAGGCTTGCCTTTACATTTCGCATCCGATCCTTGTCCAGAGGAAAGGAAGAAGCACTTTCTACATGTATCCAACAGAGGGCAGTACATAAACACAAAATGTTTCTGTGGCTGATTGCACCGGCTTTTATTTCTGTGCCCTGAAATAATGTGTGATTGCGTCCGTCTCTGTTTCCGTCCTGTCTGTCTGCAGGAGTACACCGTGGACCAACAGAAAACCCAGTGGTTCTCTCTCTACCACTCCCTACAGCATTACAAGTACCACACATACCTCATGTGCAAGGAGGAGGTGAGGCAGCGCTCCGCAGGCGTCTGGTCTGTGTGTTTGTGTGTATGGGCCGTGCATAGTATGGGTGCTCCTGGGGTGTAAGACTTTGAGGACACTCGGAAGACTGTGTACAGGAGTGTGTGTTTGACGTTCACAGCTTGACAACGCTGTCGTCAGCTGTGTGGTTGGCACACGTTGCCCTCTAACTTGACCTCCAGCGTGATGTTTTGACTGGCGGGAAGTGACACCCTATCAGTAATGACGACTGACTGCGACGTGCTCTGATAAAAATGCTTGTGAAGTTGTTTATCCGTGTAACGTGTATTCTGATTAAACGTCACGCCAACGGCTTCACATTGTGTCCATGAGGATGCATGAAACAGAAGATTACAGCCCAAAACAGAAAGGTTCTTATGGGAAAGAACAACGGCCTGTTGCCTTCATGACGTTAGCGTGGCTGATGTTTGCGTGGCTGACGTTTGCGTGGCTGACGTTTGCGTGGCTGACGTTTGCGTGGCTGACGTTTGCGTGGCTGACGTTTGC
>JACXGJ010006420.1:10943-34597 GCA_016801105.1 Esox niger | reverse complement strand
CCTTCAGGTTTCAGGGCTGTCACTGGGCAATACGGACTTTCAGCCCCCACCAAAGATTTTCTATTGGGTTCAAGTCTGGAGACTGGCTAAGCCACTCCAGGACCTTGAGATACATCTCACAGAGCCACTCCTTAGTTGCCCTGGTTGTGTGTTTCGGGTCATTGTCATGCTGGAAGACCCAGCCACGACCCATCTTCAGTGCTCTTACCGCGGGAAGGTTGTTGGCCAAGATCTCGCGATACTTGGCCCCATCCATCCTCACCTCAATACGGTGCAGCCGTCCTGTCCCCTTTGCAGAAAGCATCTCCAAAGAATGATGTTTCCACCTCCATGCTTCACGGTTGGGATGGTGTTCTTGGGGTTGTACTCATCCTTCTTCCTCCAAACACGGCGATTGAAGTTAAGATCAAAAAGCTCTATTTTTGTCTCATCAGACCACATGACCTTCTCCCATTCCTCCTCTGGATCATCCAGATGGTCACTGGCAAACTTCAGCCGGGCCTGGACATGCGCTGGCTTGAGCAGGGGGACATTGCGTGCGCTGCAAGATTTTAATCCATGATGGCGTAATGTGTTACTAATGGTTTCTTTGAGACTGTGGTCCCAACTTTCTTCAGGTCATTGACCAGGTCCTGCCGTGTAGTTCTGGGCTGATCCCTCACCTTCCTCATGATCATTGATGCCCCACGAGGTGAGATCTTGCATGGAGCCCCAGACCGAGGGAGATTGACCGTCATCTTGAACTTCTTCCATTTTCTTGCCTTCTCACCAAGCTGCTTGCCTATTGTCCTGTAGCCCATCCCAGCCTTGTGCAGGTCTACAATTTTGGCCATTGTGGGAAGGTTGGAGTCTGTATGAGTGTGTGGACAGGTGTCTTTTATACAGGTAACAAGTTCAAACAGTTGCAGTTAATACAGGTAATGAGTGGAGAACAGGAGGACTTTTTAAAGAAAAACTGCCTTTATTATTTAAAAATCATACAATGTGATTTTCTGGATTTTCTTTTAGATTCCGTCTCTCATAGTTGAAGTGTAACTATGGTATAAATTACAGACCTCTACATGCTTTGTAATTAGGAAAACCTGCAAAATCAGCAGTGTATCAAATACTTGTTCTCCCCACTGTATGTCAGAATGCTGTTCATTGACTAAACATGTAAACATGACAACTGAGGTTACGCAACCTTAGACAACAATCTCTTTGCTTTTGCCACACCAAGACGTTACTATTTATTACATATAAAATAACAGTTGATTATTGATGGTAGATGTTTAGTTGTTGTTTCATTGTCATAATGTTGTGTTGTACTTCGTTAAAAACTAAAAGAACAAAAAATTGTTTTATTGGGCTGTAACTGAATATTTGATGAATGAATGCTCATTAAGAGACTCCTAAAATATGGTATAGCCAATTTGAGGTTTTCAAGATTCCGTATGTGAGGGAATAACTATTTCAAGTCTCCCAGGAACTTTTACGTGAGGGAGCTGACTGGTTATCAACTAATGCATGTGATAAGACAGGTGTGTGTTTCCCGATACTCCAGAGATATACTCATTGTTGGTCCAGGGTGTAGGACTTCGGGGGGGCATAACTCTCCTTGGTGGGTTGCGATAGCGGTGGTTGACGAACACCTATATGCCAAGCCAAGGCCTGTCCTAAACTAGGGAAGATTTTAATATTTCAAATGTGTAATATCCAAGAAACCCTATGTAGAGAATACACAAGAACATCAGGTGAGGGGTTATATCCGAGAAACCCTATTTTGAGGATACCCAAGAACATTAGGTGGGTGGGCTAAAATCTCTACACTGTTACCAGAAATATGAATGGTTGACCTACAATGGGTGTTTGTGTGTGAGAGAGTGAATGAGCCAAAGTTTGTATGTGCGCTGACAGGACTGGATGTGTGTGTAATTGTGATTGAATGCTCAATAAAATGGGTGATTTGGTTGCGTTTCTTATAATTGCACCACTACACGTTCTCTATTTTCAGAATGTTATGATCTGTGTTCTGATGAAAATTATAGCAAAAAGTGTATGTTACAAATTTTATTTATATATATATATATATATATATATATATATATATATATATATATATATATATATATATATGCATATGCATATGCGCTATCTGTCAATGATTTGGGCCTGTAACGATATAGCCGGGAATTTTAATTACGTCATGGCTCTTTATTCTATTCTTTTTGGCGCCACCTCGTGGCTATTTGAAGAGGGTTCTTCATAAACGACAAACACATACTGTGTGGTATTGGGTATGCTTTATATTTTGCAATTACTAGGAAAGGAATTCTTCCTCTGAAATCTCCAAATAACCACTGGGGTGGCAATTGCCATACTTACGCCACATGTGCTGCTGATTTTCACGCAGACACAGATAACTTTTATTTTCTTTATTTAAACATATTTGAAGTTTATGAGAAACGAAGGATAACGTTTCTTTTGGGGGTTTCATAGGAAAAATCTATTCAACTAGCCCTAGCCTGTCACTAGCTCTCTTATCTAGGTCTTATGTAGTCATTTCAACACTACTATAGTGGGTGCCTGTTAGATTATAAGTTGTTTCTGGGCCATACAGTGGAGGTTATTTTTCCTAAATCCTTGAAATACAAAGGGTACACTCAGACCACCCAGACAAAATACAATCAGACACATGTTCTGTAATTGATCAATCCGGGGAAACCTTTTGGACAGAAACCCGAGTTGTTGCAGATTATTCATCAACATATAAGCTAAATAACTAATCATTATTTAAACAAAAAACAGGTGAGGATGTGCTGGTTTTCTGAGTAGAACTTTTGTATAATAAAAAAAAAATCTGAATGTGACTAAGAATCTTGTTTAAGAAATGGAAACCCAAGATAAAGACAAGATGGAGGCCAAGACAGAGAAAATGGAGGAGAAAACAGAGGATAAAACTGAGGAGTCGATAGCCCTGCCCAATACATGCTGAAACTCCATAAGGAGGCGGTCGCACACATTGCAGGAGTGAAATGACAAAATTCAGCGTCAAACCTTTCCCACCACAAGACACTCATGACTGTAATATTGACAGAGGTCCATGGAGCAATATCTCGTAGAAGCCATGAACGAGGCCTGCTCAACAAAATAAAAAAATAGGCTACCTACTGCCGAATGGAGGGAAGCAGCTAAAAATGCAAACACACAGGCAGTAGCCCTACACCTTCCACAATTAGTCTCCTGCCTCCACCAGAATGTACTGGCTTACCAACGCCTACGGTCAGAGACACCTCACTTAGGCACGTGGATACCCCATACACCTCATACAATTAACCCCGAAGACAAAACAAAACAAGTCGAGAAGACCTTCCTCCAACAGCTGCACGGATGACTCCGATGAAGACCTCATGAAACTAACTCCAAAACAAGCGCATAACCAAAAGTTCCGAAAACGTTACAAAATAATAGAAAACACATCAACTGTCGAGGAAGAACTTGCTTCAAGCAAAGATACCAGCCTTCCGCTACCAACACCCAGATCAACTAAACAGCAGGTGAGTGAGCGATCAAACAAGGGTTACAATCCCAACCCACAGCCTCAACCTCAATCTGCCCTTAGTATTTGCCCACTGAGGTAGGCACAATACGATTTTAATTTGGCTTCACAACATGTTGAGTCCAGGGCCCCTCATTTATGTTTCTAAGAATCAGATGATGAACAAGTCCTTGCACCTCTAGTGTCTTTTCCAACAGCAACAGGAAGACCAGCAGCCGTTCATCGACCACGGGGGCTGAAAGATTTAAAAGCCATGGCAGCTGACCTTCCCTCCATCCACGAGGACGTTGAATCATGGATAAAAGAGGTAAATGAAAAAACGTATGGTATGGTTTTGAGTTGTTTGAGTACATTGTTCCCCTGGCCAGAGCACTACTAGGCACCACCTGGGAGAAGGTGGCAACACACAGCGATTTGGAAAACATGCGTACAAATGGACAAGATGCCTGCTACCAGATGGACATCCTACATTAAATCTCTTTCCTCAGAAATACAGCATTCAAAAGGTACGAAAATGTATTATGAATCCTGATGAATCCCTGGTTGATTATATAGCCAGAAAAAGAAAAGTCTGGAAATCAGGGACCGGACTGGGCCCTGATAACCTCAAATTCCATGCATGGAAGCAGGGCGGAAGTAGTAGCGAATGGTGAATGTCACACATTTTTTGCACTTATAGCAAACTTTTTTGAATTAATAATGTTAACTTATATTAAATTTATATAATTCAATATAACATTAATAGTACATATCTCATAAAAATTATTGTGCAAGTAAATCAGTCTTGACAGCCTATAATATAATCTTCCTTCCAAAATTCATAGGTTGACAGCCTGTTATTTCAAGTCCCTCTAAAATTCCATTTTTTGGGATGTAATAACAATTCTAAATATTCAAGGTAATATTGATTAGTTCATTCAACCATGAGACCAACGTTGAGGAAGGTCATTTTGATTGCATTATTATGCTTGGACAAACCCCGTGGAAAGCGTAGCTCTATCTGGGTTGGAGAGTTCCACTGACTTATCCAAGAGCATCAGCTTTTCGGAGAGGAATTTTGCAGATACTTATGTCTGGATCAAGGCCAATTCGATGAACTGCTCCAGATGATAGGACAATGGATTGCCAAGATGTACACCAAATACCACGATTCCAGCTGAATACCTGGCCAATTGTCTCCGGTAAGAAAAATGTAAATTATTTCTAGTGTTTAATACCATAATGGATTGAAATTAGGAACTAAACAATCTAAAGGGCTTGTAATAAAGCCCATGTTATTTAACCTGCTTTTACAATCTATATTGCTTTGTGTATTCATGAAAAAATGGCACTGATAGAGATATGCATTGACCATTCCACCAACCCAATGGTTATCCTATTTCAATACAATAATGATGGTAAATGAGACCTGATATGTAGTAAAACAAAGGTGAGGTAGTTAACTTATAAGTACATAGACTGTGAGGGTAAAATTCCTATTATACTGATCCTTAATTTGAATTATATTTCAGATTCCTGGCTACAGGGGACTGATACAGGACCATCATATGCAGCTTCCGAATTGGATGTTCCACAGTGTCAGGGATTGTCCCCTCTGTAGCAATTTGGAAATGTCTGGTCGGGCAATACATGCCTGTTCCCAAGGAGGAAGATTGGAGAGGTGGAATTTCCCCAATTGTCTTGGTGCCATTGAGGGAACCTGTAGTGATCCAGGCTCCATCATGTTCAAGTTCCCGATTTTACAATTACAAGGTTAGTTATTCAATTGTGCTGGTGCCAGTTGTAGATGCAAAGTACTGTTTCAGAGCTGTTGATGTTGGCGCTTACAGCAAGGGAACATTCACTATACCTAATAAAACAAATTCTGCCCTCTATTGCTTTAACTGCACATCTAGTATTGCTATTTGTACTGCACTGGCCTTTATTGCACATCTATTCCACTTACATTCCAAGTAATATTCATATACTTAATACTTGTACATTTTCTGCCATTTTCTATTTGCACTTCTAGTTGGATGCAAACATAATTTTGTTGTACTGTACGTGTTTAATGACAAAGTTGAACCTAATATAATCTAATATAAGGGACAATATGTTGTTATTGCCTTATCAATTAAACATTTTATTTTACTTATAGATGATCTTGAAGGATTTGAATGCAAGGCATAAACATACAGTAACTGCTCAGTGCACACCCTTTCCTATCAACGTGTTATGCACAAATGGTAAATCAATGGTTGCAAAACATTTCAACCAAATGATACAGGGAGAGGCCTACATCAATGTTGTCCAAATCATTGTTCCGAACGATCTCCTCAGTGACCACCAGACATGTATGACATTGGACTGACTGTATATGGTGTGCCAGATCAAAACTACAACAATTATGTGAAACATTTGGTGGTACCAGAGAGGGCTCGATATAAAATCTGGCAAGAGTACCTCTGGGTTTCTTTCTGATTCTGCAGAAGCAACATTTCACTATTTAAACACTCAACTCGATAAATGAATACATAATCATTCCCCCTGTTTAAATGAGACAATGACACACTGCTTTCATAATAAAATCATGAAAGAAGAAATTGACTGTTACCAAATAATTTACAGACAGTCTCCATAAAAAAAAAAAAAAAAACTAGCACACCTCGTTTAATTAGTAAAATATAATAAAACACAATAAATGGATCCAGAAATGAAAGGATTGGGCAAAAGCGCCAAGGCCGCTGACACACTGCAGAACCAAACTGTTAACTACCATAACTATAATGTAATGAGAGCTAACATAGCCTGTTATGCACGTTTATGTGAAAAATAGCACCTTTCTGAAGGTCCTAGAGACATAAGGACATACAGTGGGGAGAAGAAGTATTTTATACACTGCTGATTTTGCAGGTTTTCCTACTTATTGTATTGCGAGATCTTGGTCAACAACTTCCTTCCCTCATTAAGAGCATTGAAGATGGGTTGTGGCTGGGTCTTCCAGCATGACAACGACCCAAAACACCCAGCCAGGGCTACTAAGAAGCTGCTCTGGAAGAAGCATCTCAAGGTCCTGGAGTGGCCTGGCCAGTGTCCAGACCTGAACCCAATAGAAAATCTTTGGAGGGAGCTGAAAGTCCGTATTGCCCAGCGACAGCCCCAAAATACTTATGTCGTTCAATAAAATGCAAATTAATTGTTTAAAAAAATCATACAATGTGATTTTATGGATTCATAAGGTGACTTGTGACTGGTTTATGCAAAAATGGAGATTGACATACACACACACAATTCTGGCTCATCCACGATGACAAATTGGGACTTGATGACAACTGGGTACATTTGATTTAGTATTATTTCTATTGCTGTAATTTAGTGCAGACAGTAGGTTGAACACTTTAAGCCTGCTTAATGTTATCCATGGTAAATTCAACTTTTTCAATTCAGATAAAAAGTGGAAGTATCAGCAAATCAGATAGCACAGTGCAAGGCTGCACTCCACGAAGGACTCGCAAGGCTACAGACAATATGTCCAATAACTGACTGCTCTTATATCCACACATACATTACAGTGCTATTTATCACGCACACATAGTGCTTATTCTGATATTTAGGCCACTGATCTTTTCTTAATGCTGACCATGTATCTTGGTGTTTGTATTTGTTGTTGACATAAATCTTTACTCCAGCCCAATTTAGATTTTTAAGTGCAACAGGTTCAGCCAGAAGGCATGCCAACCAATAATTATTGTAAGAAACTTGGCATCTCCTTATAAAATACATGAAATGGTGTTCAAAGACTTGTTCTTTGGGGGATCTCCCACTTCCTCCTCTTGCTCACATTTTTAACTAGTAATGAATATACAAATCAAAGTGATCAACATACTGCAATTCAATCTTGAGTATGTTTCCCTAGCTTCCATTTACAGCAGATTGAATGGGTGTTAATCCCAAAATATTAACACATTGGATCCTGAATTAATTTCATTTACATTTAATGTAATTGACTTGCAAATTATTACTCAATACTCAATGATGTAAACATACAGTCCCATCCAATGATCATGAGGTAGGTGAGGGATCAGCCCAGAACTACACGGCAGGACCTGGTCAATGACCTAAAGAGAGCTAGGACCACAGTCTCAAAGAAAACCATTAGTAACACACTACGCTGTCATGGATTAAAATCCTGGAATCCTGTCATTTTTCATTCTGACAGCAGCTGCATACTTTTTGCCTCCGGACAAAATTTGTGTACAATGAAGTCAATCACTGAACATGTGTTTACAGTCAACTGTTTTCAACATCATTGTCCATATTTCAGTTATCTGACCGGATTTTAAATCTGGAAGGAGAACCCGAACCAATTTAAGGGTGTGTAAATTATTAATATAACCTGGGAATGTCAAGTCTAAAGTTTAAACAGATGAACAGCCAAAACAATGTTGCTTCCATCATAGGAAGTTATTAATGTTCTTAGACTTTTGTTAGTAGGTAGTTACATGGGTAATATGTGACAGGCTGTAATTTGAATCTTTAGCAAAAAAATGTTTGGTGACAAAGCAATCACTGAATTTGTGGAATGCACAATTAATATTTTGAACTTCAATGAACTTCATATTTGATATATCTGGCAGGATTATAAACACAAACAAAATTAAGTGTTCACATGTTATCATTAAGCCCTTGGAGAATGTTTCTCAAAATCCCACTTTCACAACAGCTGTTGTTATGAAAAAGGAATTTCTGGGTTTTGTAGGTGGCCACTATCATTGAAAATACAATTCCAGAATACAGCTACACATTGAATAAAGATATTTTAGGTTGTAAATCAGTAAAAGGTGGACGTTTTTACCTGTAACATAAAAAGAAGTGTACTAAAGTTAACCTGTAACCACATTACTAGAGCCCAGAGTATTACATTTAACAACAGAACCTGGGTCCAGAGTTGCAGAAATTATTCTAAAACAGACGGCCAGATATTCAAAAATTGGCTTAGCTAGTGAAATTTAAGAGTTTACAAACCTTAATGTGTATCAATGAATCTCTCCTCCAGAATATGTTACTAGAAAATGTAATATGAGTTATTTGCATTCTTCTCTAGCCTGATTTTTCTTCCAGACACTGTCAATTTCTGATCAGTTTAAAATTCCTGGTGAGAAGATATAGGAATTATTTCAAATGCACACTGTTACTGAATTGGGAAACGGTATCTTCTTCGCGCCCACTGCCGCAGGAGGTAGCTAACATTTCGCTAGATAACTAGCAAGCTAGCTAAGCACATGCACAACTAATTATATTAAAGCAATTATGTAGTGTCTATCAAAATTCTATCAAATTTAGCAAGCTCTAAGTGCTAAGCAGATTGGCTGATATAATCCCAGAGCACAATTGTTTGCACATATCTTTCGAATAAGGATCGCTATAGTATAGACAGTTTGATTGTCTCCACTTTCAGTCCGCTCCAGTCTAAATGTATATCCAACAAATTATTAGATTAAATTTGGCCCTGTTCACTGGCGGTTTGTGGGGTGGGAAGTTGTTGAGTATTGCCAGATCTAGTAGTCATTATTATCCTCATACATATGCAAAGACAATTTATTTAATTTGTGATTGCCTGCAGTTTATTAATTCGTGCCTATCTGAATTCTTACCATCTACGATGTGTCGTGTGACAAGAAATTCATTGTGCGGAATTACGTAGTGTTATTCGGTGACTATGACAAATAAACTTTAAACTTTGATTAGAATAACTATTTAGGCTATCAATCAGGGACGGATAGCAATGTATTTAATTGTTACCTGGAGGTAGCTTATTAGGGGACGGTCACGCTTTTTTACTTGTGACCGTGGATTTTTTTTATTTTATTTAGTAGCATAGGGTCATGTCTGTGGGTAGGGTCATGTTATTTGCAAACAAAAAAATATTTCATAGCATTCTAACACACTTATTATATTGTTTCCGATTTAGCATATGTCGCTTATTTGCCAGGACATGCTATTTACGTTGGGGGAGCTTGGGCAGTGGAGTTGATACCAAATTGCCACTGTTGCTGTGCGGTACAAGTGAGAAGCGCAAGTGCCTCTGTCCAGGTCCGGATCCATAAACACCGGCATTGCCCGCACAGACAGAATTTGTGCACCCCGAGGTTTGTTTCTCTTTAAACTCCACTGTTCCTTACCTTGTGTTTAAATTAGCCTATTGCGTAATGCGCACAACACTTGGGCAAAAATATCTGGTAATAAGCTTTATTGTGCGTAATTATTCTACCTTTGACTGCTGTGCAATTTAAATGCGCTTGACATTAACTTTTTTGCTCACCAGTCACGTGGCTAGTGGTTTTCCAAAGTTACTTGAAAAACCACTTATTTGATCAAATTTGACTATTGTATGCTACATCTTAGCCTGTCTTGTTCACAGATTCAGTCACTATTAGGCAAATGTGATACCCCACTCAACCGGACACCCCTCTATGAAATACTTTATATTATGTGGCTACACACTTAAGACAACTATTATAGTGTTAAATCTGACCTGTTGTCCATGTCCACTTGTGCAGCTAAAGCATGCTACCATGTCCTCCCTAATATCAACCAAAATATGCAAGCAATATATTTATTCTTGACATAACCTAGAACTATAAACATGTTATTTAAAAAGAAATATTAAATCAACCACCAGCTTTATAATTAATCGCAGTCAATATTATTGTTGTCTATTTTTGTTATGCTATGTTCTTGTTAATATAGACTTGCATAAAAAACGAAACAGAGCTGTACTTATTCCAGTCTTGTAAAGTTATTTATCTCCTTCTTTGCTTTGACGCCACACTCGATTTCCTTATGCTGTACTAGGCTCTGCTGCTGTCGCGGATCTAGCGTCTTTACGTTCATATATTTATATTGTTAGTAACTTAAATAACGTCATGTTTTACTCTATATTGCATATATAGCCTAATGTTTTGGCGATAGTAGCCTACATAACCTAATCTGATGGTCTTTTCGCCTGTTTGCCTCGCGATTTCTCTTTAAACACAAATATGTACTTTTTGGATACTAGACGTCACGTGAAAAGTAAAAATGTTTTCATACCGATCAGATGTAGTTTGAGGTAATTCCGGTTTAATGGCATACTGTGACATGCTTGTGTAAGCCTTCCCTCGGGTGTTAAAGAAAACTAGGATCCACTTGTTTTTCCGACATTACTCATTACTGTGGTCCTGTATACAAGGTTGCCAGATTTCATTGACCGTAAACTGTATTCTGGGCCATTCTCCAGAAAAAATTACTCGCCCAAGCCAATTAAAAATAGCCCATGTCGGCAACATTCCCCACCTGGCAACACTCAATATGGAAAATGTTTCCTTCTACCGCTGTTTCGCTGGTATTTTATAAATGAGCGCAAAATCATGTTTTAGCATGCCAACACACCGAGGGAAGGCTGTTTCCTTTTAGACATATAGAATGCCACCCGCCAAAGTGGCTATTAAGGTTGATCGTGTTACACGCCACAGCCAAATTCTACCCGCATCTTCTCTGACCATCTGCTCAACTGGCTAAACCATTAAGGGTATCTGTCCTTTGATCCTTAGGAATGTGATTGTTGGGGGACGGTAGGGGCAGTTGTCCGTTTAGGTAAACACAACAGTGAACATTATGGCAGGAAGGATAAGATAGGGGGGATAACCCTCCCACCTGTGTGACCTAAGATTGATGGGTAGCATTATACCACACCCCTTTAACTGTTATAAATACTGACCGTTGTTGAATTTACTTTAGAGGCTCCTCGGATGATTATTCTGTAAGCGTTTGACGCGTCTCTCTATTTGCAAATAAACTGCTAATTGTGCCAAGAGAATTTTGTCTCGGTCTTACTCCTTTGAGTGTCTATCGATGAAATTTCCATCACAATATATATATATATATATATATATATATATATATATATATATATATATATATATTTCAACTGAGCTGCCTATCCAGATCAAATGCTGTTACAGTGAGTTTTTTGTAGCATTGTCCAAAACGAGACTATAAGCAGTAGAGGTTTAACCAAGGTCTGTTATCCATACAGTCCTTTACAGTAATCAATTATGCAGTTGTATGCCAGATCTCAAGTTTGATCAAGCATGGTGGTGTCGTAACGGCTGGTGTATAGCGGTTGAGGACGGACCAGAAGCAGGCTGGGGTAGTCTGGGTACTCTCTGACTTCATACAACACAGTGACATGTAACAATGACTAACAGCTGAGGGGAGCAGAGGAGAAACATTTAAACACATACTAATGGATTGATTGGGACCTGGGGTGAACAATGATTGACAAGACAAGACAAATGAATGGGACCAGGATGAGTTCATGACTGTTGGTAAGATGGAACGCGGGAGTTGGCAGAGCAGTTCGTCGCCTCATTGTCACAGGTGGCCACAGATCTCAGACCGTTGTGTTATGTTTAATATCGACTGTATCCAAAATTAAATTATAAAAAATATCCTGGTAATAATATAATTCCCATTTACTAGTTTGATTCACAAAAGTTTTGTAACATTGATTCAACTGGCTATATTCCACGGCTCAATGTTCAATGTATGTCTCAAATTGTATGGGTGCAAGCAGGGCGGAAGTAGTAGTGAATGGTGAATGTCAAACTTGTTTTGCATTTATAGCAACCTTTTTCTTAGTTACAACATCAACAGTGGCTTACATATTTCATAAAATGTGTTGTGTAAACATATCACATTTGACAGCCTGTAATATCGTCTTCCTTTCACAATAAATGTGTGGAGGTTATTACAATACAATGTAGTTAATATAGTATTGATAGCCTCATTCCACAATGAGGCCAACTGCTGAGATCACGAAAACAGATTTGGGGCTTGACTAATTGAAGGCTTTTAGGAGAGGAATGTCTGAGCTACATTCATCTGGACCAAGGCCAATACGATCAACTTTTCCAAATGGTAGGAGCACAATTCCATTTGTCTCTAGAAAGAAAAATGTAAGTGATTTGTAGTGTTTAGTAAAGTAATTCGAATTAGAAACTGAACAATCTAAAGTAAAGGGCTTGTAATAAAGCCCATATAACCTGGTTTTGCAATCTTGCATTGAGTTTTCATAAGAAATGGGACTGATAGAGGGATGAAAAGTCTAAATGCATATGGTTAGGTTAGCAAGTTGCTAGCTAGCCAATAATTGGTAGCCAGGGTTGGGTAGGTTACTTTTAAATGTAATCTGTTCCAGTTACAAGTTACATGTCTATATTTGTAATAGGTAACATAACTTCTTGATTACACAAACTCAGTAACGTAATCTAATTACATTGATTTCCATACTTGCGTTCTACTTCAATGTGATTGGGCTACATCCACTGTAGGAATTTCACGGCGGCCACATCCGTGTTGCCCTGAAATTTATTTTGCACCCTAAGGCCACCATGGCCTTGGTGCCTGGGCTACTGTCAAAATCTTGCCATCATAAGTCGGTTTGTTTGTAGTTTGCAACTGAGAACCACCACAAGAACGGAATACATGCATGTTAGCAAGCTAGCTAGTTATCGATCAATAACTTGCTGACTTAGTGCTTACCTGAATCAAAGCTATCTGTTTTGGAATGTACGTTCATGAGCAACTGGGTAGTGGGAAAGTTCCAACTTCGAATGCGAGAATAAACCTGGATGCTTTCTGAAAGCTCAGAGAAGTAACTTCAGGTTTGACATTGGACATGGCAGCGTTTGTGATGAAAATTTGAAAAACGAACATTACTTTCTTTGCGCACAAATAAGTCACTACATTTGTTTATTCAGGCCGTACTCAAGCGTAAGTGATAGTGACATTAAAGGGTACTTTGCGGTTTTCTTTTGTGTAACTGGCGGTATTGTTAGCCTTCTGGCTAGCTAGCCTAAAGTTAGCGTATAACCCTTTATTGTCGGCATAACCAACAGCAGTTTTGAAATATAACTTCTTGTACTGAATAATCATTTGATCAAGTTGTCAATCTGAAGTGGTTCATTAGTGACATACAAATGTCATTTAATTAATTAGAATTTCAGAAATGTCATTGGAAATATTTATATTTTCAGCTAGTTGGTTAGCGACGTGTAAAAAACGCACCCTACTATCGGCCACTGTCATATTATCTAACCACCTTATGTGAGGTGTGTGGTAATGGAGGCAAAAACTAAGGTAACAAAACAACACTGACACGAGGAATCACATTTCTTGTCTTGATAAAAAAACAGCAGTACCACTCAACAAATAGACACGATTATCCACGAAGTGCAGGTAAAACAAGCAACCTAAATAGACAATATGATGACTAACTCAAAACAAGATGGTTTGCTAGCTGAAAGGGTATATTTAATAACAACATTTTCCGTTGTTTTCCAGTGCATTTATATTTTGAACTTGAGAGAATTTAGTTCTCCAACCGACAGAACGGCCAATAATAGTGGGACGTTAGCTAGTTACTGTTAATGCTGTTGCCTGTTTGTTTTCGTCATGTGAATGCTCTCAACAAAAACATCTGAAATCAACCAATTGTTATAAGTATAGTTATAATACATTATTATTCAAAATACAATGTTAAAAATGTGAATAATGTATGATTTTATGTAATGCATGCTTTATTTCTTATCAGCAATTCAAGTTGTTTATTTGTAAGCTCAAAACCTACCTGTTTCACTCAATGGCCTTTGTGCCCTAATCATTTTTGTGACACCAAAGGCCAAATGGCCTTGCCCCTAAAATTCCAAGCCTGGGTACATCTCTACATTGCACCTAAAGGGCTGTCAGACATTCATTCATTTCAACTAACCCAATAACCCTCGATCTTCCAGAATCAGAAGAATGAGAAGAATGTTTCTTCTGAACATAACCCCACATCTAAGGATTTGTTATTCTATTCTATTATTTGTGTTTTATTCATGTTTTTAATGGCTTCAAAACATTGTTGAAAAATAGATTTATATTTCTCAAAAAGGGTATTGCCATTGTTGTATATAATAATCAGGATCTGTAGCTTTTCGCTTGTACACCATCAGCAGTAGTCTGTTTTGCTCCACATCCACCAACATTGTCAAATCGTGGCAATACCCCAGGCAGGGGAATGCATATTTGCGATTGTGAACACCGGGACACAAATATGGTGTACCCTCGCAAATATAGCCTGCGAATATTAGGGCCATCAGCCATGGATTTTCAAAATGCTAATTAAAGAAATAAATTGTGATTATACACCTGCACTCATAGAAAATAGAACAGTAGAGGGGCTGATGTCATAGAGCCCCTATAGATCAGAATGGAGAAATTTGACAGCCATCTTACCTGGGACCTGTTCTAAATAATCTACAAAACAAACACATGGCAGAAGTGGAATTTCAGTTCTTATAACAGTTACATTTCCTCAATAATATATGCATGGCCACTGTGATGCATAACATAATGCAGAAAATGACTACTTTTCAGTATATAAATGAACAAATTACTTTGAAATTGTTTTCAATAATTTATTAATTTAATAGTACAAAATGGCTATAGTCTAATGTACCAAGATACAGGATAGTACTTTAAATATAGTGCAATATTAGAAATAAGGCTACTTTTTTGTAGACAAAGGCTACAAAACATCGCCACCCGCTGATTATATGCAGTACTTGCATTTTTTGATGAAAATGCATTATTTTACATACCTTGTGTGCCACATTAATTCATACTTAATTAATGTGTATTAATACTGAAGCCAGCTAGCTGGGATTGTTAATTTACAAAACAAACAGAATTCTGATACTGTGTTAGTTATGTAGCCCAACAGCTATGTTTAGGCTGGATTGATCAGCTTTCTTGTTCATTAAGTAATTAAAAACATGGTATGTATATTTAAGTATGTTATCATACATTTCTGGACTAATTACTGATGCATGAACAATGTTTTCCACCTACTTTGTATAGTTTATCCTTTTTCTGGACCAAATTACTGGTGCAAAAATATCACAATGACTAGTGTTAAGTGGCATGACTTTCCAAACTGGTCCCAGGCAAAATGGCTGAGCTATTGAGACGTCAGATAGAACTACAGTGGCTATATAAAGTCTACAGTTTTTGCGATGTAAAAGAAAGATAAATCTTGTCAAAACTTTTTCCACTTTTAATGTATTCTGACATTATTTACATTTGTCCCATTTTTTACATCACAAAAACCTGGCATTTTAACAGGGGTGTGTAGACTTTTTATATGTACTGTATATGTCCTATCTAGGCTTCATATATATGCCTGCACTCTTATCTTAAAGTATGTCATCAGCAGCCATAGATAACCAATTAATACTATTTTCTGAGATTGGATGTAAGCAGAATCGCATGGCCTACCTGTATGGGTAGAGTTGAAGTTGCTGCGTCAGGTGCAAATCATCATCCTTTGGCAGAGTAATTGACCAACCCCACACACCTTTTCTGCTCAAACATTGTGATGAATTCCGCATAGGCGGAAATCCCGAGGGGGACAGGGGGGACATGACACCCCCATCCTGTGGAAAACTGTACTTTATCCCCCTCGATATATACATTTAAACATACATTTCAAACATGTCATTTCAATAATAGCAATAAGTCACAATGAAAGCACTTGTGCTGATTATAGACACTTAATTGTGCATTTAAGTTTCAAAATGTTGCAACCCCCCACCATTTGCCCCACAGTGGTTTAATCCACTGCCCCTCGGCCCTGACACAATGTCCGTGAGTGTGTGGAAATCAGACAGTCTGTCATTGGAGGTTGATTTTCATTAAGTAGTTCAAACAATGGATATGTTAGACATTTCTTTTCTTCTACCACTCAATACAATAAAAAACTTTTCTAACCAGCATTCATTTTCTCTGCATTGAATTACAGGTCACTTGTTATGTTAGCTATCGTTTAGCTGATATTTGCTAGCAAGCTACAGTAACATCAACCAGCTTTTGCAGCTGTGTGAATTTGAGTCAATAAGAGAAGCTTGCAGTGCAGTGTATGCAGTGTTCCTTGGCTGGCAAGGTGACAGTGTTTGTGTCTACCATCTAAAAGGCACTCAATGCACGTAGCTAACGTAGGGCTTATCCAGTAAGTTTGTTTTATCTTGGTGGCGTTCACACACAATAGCAGAATTTGCAGAGTTACAGTAGCAAGCAAACCAATGGTGCAAACTAAAACAGTATTACAGCACAAATTTTTGTGTCTCCCTCAAAAATGTGAGACATTTCCTTGACTGTCTGAATTGTTCAGTGCAACTCTTCCTGGCTGTGTTGCTCGGTGCCTTTGACAAACTTGACAAAAGTATGCCCATCGACTATTATTGTTCTGAAAAAGATGTGTCCAGTACATAACTAAATCACATTTAAATGTGTCAGCAAATATTATCGTGGACAAACTCTGTTTTTATTAATTAAATTAGTGCTTCATCAGTCACTAATCTGGTTATGTGTGCAAACCTTTGCGTGCATGATGATAACAAACATCAGTTGAGCCGCGCAATTGTTATTTTGGTGCAATGAATTATGTTTTTAAAATAATACTTTTAAAAAATCAATCAATGTGTCTGTCTATTTCGCACACCAGTTTTTTTATTGAAGTAATCCAAAACATATGCTTTTTTTTTCAAAAGTATCTGTAAACAGATTATAATGTTTTAGTTTGTAAGGTAACGGATGGCAGTTACTGTTTTTTGTAATCCGTTACTACCCAATTTTGTTGGTAGCTTATGTAGGTAGCTTGACCCAATGTTCTCAGTGAAAATGAATCTTTACATTATATAAAAAGGAGCATTGTCCAACATCTGTGGAGAATCAATGCGTTGTCTCAGTAATTGCGTAGCTGCACAAAATGTTCTGCAAGCTTTCTGCATTGATGCTGCATGTGTGTACAAATAACAATGAAGATTCTACACACACATCTATTCTCTACTCAACTAGAGCGGACATTCCATACCCAAAGGAGTCCACACAAAACAATCATGACCTAGTCAGGGGAATAAAAAGCTTGTTCAAATAAACCTACCATTAAAATTATAGACTGATAATCTCTTTGTCAGTGGGCAAACATACAAAAACAGCTGGGTGTCAAATACTTTTCTCCCTCACTGTATGGCAGCCATTCCATTCCAGTATCTGTTAAATTCCAACACAGGCACACTTCATTTTACTTAATAAGTTACCTTTTAGATGATTCCCTATACTATATCTAATTTAACAAGGAAAGGTATAAAAACTACAGCTGTGGTCATCACTACCCTCATGCAATAAGACCAGCTGGATGGCAAAAACAGTGTAAGTTGTACCCCAAAGGTAATTTGAATAAAAATAACTATTCAACATACAAAAGAGTTGAAAGGAAAAGCTTTGAGTGAGGAAAAGAAGGGTTGAATTCTGGTTTTACTGGCAGAGGGACACATTGAGCGTCAGGTTGCTTCCATCCTGCAAATTTCAAAGACAACGGCTCAGAATACCAAGGTCAAGCAACAGATATTGGGAACAACAAAGCTACAGACTGGCAGAGGACGAAAATGACTGTCCACCAACCGAGATGACCGTCAACTCATTCGAATGTCACTCAATAACCGTAGGATGACATCAAGTGACTTACAAAAAGAATTGCAAACAACAGCCGAGGTGAACTGCACGGCGAGGACAATTCGTAACAGGCTCCTAGGGGCAGGGCTGAAGTCGTGCAAAGCTAGAAAAAAGCCAATGAGAAGCAAAGAAGAGCCAGGCTGAAGTTTGCAAAAGACCATAAGGATTACAGTACGGTCATCTTCTCTGACGAGTCAAATTTTAAGCTTTGCCCATAACCTGGTCATCTAATGATTAAACAGAGACCTGGAGAGGCCTACAAGCCACAGTGTCATGCAACCACTGTGAAATTTGGTGGAGGATCGGTGATGATCTGGGGATGCTTCGCAAGGCTGGAATTGGGCAGATTTGTCTTTGTGAAGGACGCGTGAATACAGACAGGTCTATCAAGATGTGAATGAAGGACCAACAGATCGAGACCCTGTCATGGCCAGCCCAATCTCCAGTCCTGAACCCCATTGAAAATCTCTGGAATTTGGTCAATCAATCAAATCAATCACATTTATTTTATAAAGCCCTTTTTACATCAGTAGTTGTCACAAAGTGCTTTTACAAAACACCCAGCCTTAAACCATAGGGAGCAAACAACAGTATTGTTGAACTTCTATGGCGAGGGAAAAACTCCCTAACAAAGCCAACATTTAGGAAGAGACCTAGAGAGGAACCAGGCTTCCGAAGGTTGACCAGTTCTCTTCTGGCTGTGCCAAGTTAACATATTAAGAGTCCAAATTGTAATAGTTAATCGATGCATGTGGGCTAAGCCCAGAGTCTATTTAAATCTAGTCGAGATCAGAGGCATGATCAGATGGACATGGACAGACGGGGGGGGGGTCAGCAGAGTGGCAGCTGAAATCATCAGGTATCGTCTTGATCTGCAACACAACCAGGAAGACTTTAGACAGGGACTGCAACGATTAAAGCCTGGTACTCTGCAGGTGTGGGTCAAGACCTCATATAGCAGCATAAGACCTTAGGGTTGAGACAGGGGGGTCCAGTGACACTGTGGCCCTATGTGGGGGAGGCCCGGACAGGGCCCAACAGGCAGGAAATCAATCAATCCATCAAGAGGAGGATGGATGGTCACAAGCCATCCAACAAAGCCGAGCTTCTTAAATTTTTGTGCCAGGAGTGGCATAAAGTCACCCAACAGCAATGTGATAAATTGGTGAAGGGCATGCCAAGGCACATGAAAACTGTGATAAACATGTTGGTTTGAGATCTGAAAACAATGCATATTTTTGGGGTTATTTTGTCCATTTATTTTCTACAAATAAATACTCTAAATTACAATATTTATATTTGAAATTTGGGTAATGTTGTCAGAAGTTTTATAGGTTTTTTTTTTATTAACCCAAACACATTCCTTTGAATAGTAAAACCAGAGAAACTGATAATTTTGTAATGGCCTCTTAATTTTTTCCAGAGCTTTACATTGCAATCCACAATACACAGCACAGTACTGTAAGCCAATTTGCTGATTAGTGTTGCGCTTTGACTGAACCTGACTTCCTGTGTATGGATAAACGGATGTTCTTTTGTAATCTAAACATAACAAGAATACCTTCATACATTTCTACAGTCTGACAGTGACTCAATTTGCCCCCCTAAGCAAACATATTTTTATGATTTAGTCTAGGTTTAGCAACCATCTAGATATCACCCCTATATATTTAAAACAAATAGTCTCTCTGCCCTATGAAAAACATGTTTTCTTTGACAAAAATAATCTATTTGAAGCAAATTGTTACAAATGCTCTTCAAGTCATAAGTGTGGAGAATTGCAGCAATGTTCTTTAAAATTGACATGTTTTCTCTTTAACCCATAAAGAAAATTAAATGCATGAAATTAGTTGTTCTTTTGACAGTTTGTTCACTGATCGTTAGCTAGATATGTATTATTTACCTCAAACTAAGTCACTTTTGCTTTAATAATCCTAATGTTTTTGCCCCTCAACCTCATTCAAAGTTCCCATCACTGCTTTGCACTAAAAGTGCTTTGCATCAATTTATATTGTTTAGCTTTTGTTCAAGCAATACGATTTGAAGGGCTGTGGTATATGACAACTAAGAGCTGTTCTTGGACATGACAATGCTGATCCGTGGTATGTAAGAGAGTACCTAGCTTTTTTGTCCATATAACATTTACTTCAGAGATGGCTTATTGCAATTTCAAAATGGTTAAGTATGCTATTGGAACAAAAAAATTAACACACAGTCATAGTCACAATCATATCCTTAACACATTATAGAATAACTTGCGAGCACAAATACAAGGCCAATCACAAACCACAAGTTCACAGAACAAAAACGAAGGAATAATAAAATACAGCTTTATTATTTAATTATTTGCCTTAGAAAACCTATTAGAATATTATTTACAGGATACAGTACTATAAACATACTGGACTGTTTACATATCATTGAACATATTTATTTGACTCTTATTTTAAGAATTCATTAAGTGAAAAACACATTGTATATTTAGTTTCAATGTGTCCAAAAAAACAACAAAATCATATAGCAGCATATAGATTGGTACATGTTTCTTCATAGTGGGGTTAAAATAAGATTTATTTCTTAAACAATTGAAAGGTATACATTGCCTGAAATGAACCATTTACATGTCTCCGCTATGCAGAGAAGTGAAAGACACCTGGCCAAACAAAACATTACTAGCAAAACATTTTGTCAAAGAATTGTTACTGTTGGGCAAATTTAGGTTGGCCCCATGCTGTTTTGTCAAAGAAAACCCAGATCCCTACATGTATCTGTCAAATACAAAACTATTTGACTAAATGTTTTTGCACATAAAAGGTTTCATTTTGTTGAATTAACACAACTCTAGTAATTGAAAAAAACAAATATGAAATAATGTTTCAAAAAGCTATTAATGAAGACCTCAACAAAAAACAGTGTGTGCCTTGACTGCTGTTTGTCAGAATGTTTCAAATATGTTTGTCCAATTTTATAAAATCCATCTAACTTTATATTACTTATGATGTACACTAGCTTCAGCATCTGCTCTTTTACATGAGCAGCAGAAGCAAGGTTAAAACAAACCTGTCTGAAAAGTCTCTCTGAGGACTCAGACCACCTCAGTTCCAGTTGAATGTTCGGCCCACCAGCTCAAATAACTTCTTATTGGGTTCATGAAAAAATCTGTAGAGTTTGTGGAGAATAGCAGGTGACACATTAGGGTGCGCTCTGCCCTTAGAGTCATGTAAACAGCGCTCTCGTCCGTGGTCCCTCAGGCAGTAGAAGCCTTTAGTCTTGTTGAAGTAAAAGTTTGATGCATTTATCTGTGGTTCTAGATTCAGGAACCTCTCCACACTTTTAATCTCTGGGAAAGGGTCCTTGATAAGCTTATCCCCATCTACAACATGGATGCTCTGTAGGGGGAAATAATGCAACCAGTTCTGAAGGTGCATATGATACAAGCTGCGGTTGAGGGCTTTGTATCCTAGGTTAATTTCCCCATCCTTCACCAGCACCGACTCGATGGGCTGGTAATGCTTGTGCTTCTGCAGACGGTTGTAGAAGACCTGGGTGTAGTCTGAGAGAACCCGCTCAGTAGGGTCCCGGAGAATGAGCAGCAACTTAATATCCGGGTTCATGTAATGGATTCGTTCAGGCGCCTTGCTGGAGGTGAAGTATGCAGGGGTTTTCTCCACAGTCAGCTGTTCGGGATGAGCGAAGGGCATCTGGCTAAGGTACCACGGAATGCCCTTTTGGAAGTGGCTTTCCCAGTCAAAGAAATGCACCTCGTTCTCAGCTGCCGCCACTGCGCTGTGCAGGCTGAGCATCTCAATTAGCGCTCTGGTGCCGCCTTTCCGCACACCAATGATGATGATGCTGGGAAGCTGCTGTAAGGTCCCATTGGGGTGGCTGAAGGTCCCGTTGTCGGTGGAGGTCATAGAGGAAGAGGCAGTTGGAGACAGAGGGGGTTGCCAGTCATCCTTGCTTTTCTCCACTGGCCTGGAGGGGACGGGAGGTGACTGCATCGCAAAAAGAAGCAGCCCACAGAAAAAAGCCGCCATGAGGGAGGTCCTCACCTTGGTGGATTTCAGCCTGGCGAAAGGAGAGAAACGGAATGCCACATCGAAAAATCAGCTGACAGAGGACAATGGTCCACTTCAGAAAGAAAAATGATGCCTCTGTTGATTACAGCAACACTACCAGAAAAAAGAAAAGGGGTGACATTAGAATAAGATGAAACTTGAAACTGCAGTTGATAAACGAACAAGACCGTTCCCCATTATGTGTATTCAAATTCACAGTATGCTCACATCTAAGAAAAAAACACTTAAATTGTGCATTGCAAGAGTAAATTCTCTAGACTGCATTGAGCTCTAATTGTTGAATTGTTTCCCTGTATATGCATAACTCATTTACAGTTCAATGTTTAATCAATGTACATATTGTGTCCTGATAAAATTTAAGCCAACTGATATATCTCTGAAATCATTCTGTAAAATACGAATGGAGTGTACATATGACAGTACATTAAAGTTAAACTGTTTTTCAACCAACAGACATCAAAATATCCTAGAATAGTTCATATTTATGAACCATGTACATTCACTGATAATGTAGTTGATAAAAAACGAGGTAAGTAAAAAGAAAAAAAAATGCAAACACTTGTTTGCAGGGAGTAATCTGAGTGATACTACTGCAAGTTAATATTTTACGAAGCTACAACAGGCATAATACAGCAGGGTTCACATCTGAAGCATTTAATTTCTGAGCTAGATAGCTCTGACACAATGTTATTTAACATGCCCACAACCCGACAAAACAGGTCGTCTGCTGCAACCAATACTGTCGCTTAGTCTGCCTTACACTTCAGCGTTCACTTCGACAATTGAAACGTATTCTTACCTCGATCTGTCAAATCGAATAAAACGCCATTGCGGGCTGAAATGTTCTTGGTGATGGAGTCTTTTAACAAAGTCCAGTATCTAGAAATATTAAGATATTCCAGATGCATCTAAACTTGCAAATTCTTCCGTAGCTTTCTCTTGTCGGTTATCAACTTCTGCGACTGTAGTAGGCTATTCCTCCCGTTTTGGAGTTTTTGATGGAAAACGTAACATTCACACTACGCACCATAGAGACCACACCTCCTCTGTGACTCAGTCTGCCTGCAATGTTATTATTGACAGATAACGTTTATTGATATGTAAATTATAATGCAAATAACATATGACATGTCTTTCAGGTCACTTGATAAGTTGGTATGGCAGCCCTTACAGGAAAAACATCCTTACCGGATACAAACACTGTAAAGTTTATTTTAGGATTCATTTTTATAGGCTACATGAAAACAGAAACATCTGCCTAATATCCCCGTTTTTGCGGATCTTTACTTTTTTCTGTAACCATGTAACCAGACAAGTATTTGATTTGTTCCACTTTCATATTTTACGATAACGAGACCATGTTCCATTGTTTTCCGTCATGCTTGAAGCTGTGTTTTAATGTATTTATATATATATATATATATATATATATATATATATATATATATATATATATATAT
>JACXGJ010006420.1:0-10843 GCA_016801105.1 Esox niger | reverse complement strand
GACGTAAATCAGCCAGTGTTTTTGAATCAGATTAATTCAGTGTTGACATAGTTGTAATGTTTAGCATACATCATCGCGATATCACAAAGACAGCTTGATTCAATATGCATTTTGACCTTTTTAACCAGATAAGCGCGTTTGTGTACAAAATGTTATTACTAGCGGACACGAAAACTTTGCCACGTGAATAAAACATTAACTCAAGCGGTTGTCAGGCAATGTACTGTAGATTAAGTACATTGTATAGATACATTTACTTTTACCTTATATAAATCCTAAAATGTTGAAGGCTACTTCTCTCTTCATGCATTTTGTCTAGGATACTGCAAGTGTAACTTCTCGGTACATACTAGGCTGTACAATCTGTTAACTATGTCATTTGTGAATACCAATCATACAGAAACACCTTTAAAAATCACAACCATCCACATTTTCTATAAAAAGATTGGTTTTAGCCAGCTGGTCAACTCTATTCCCTGGGTGGGTTATATATGTGTTCTTATAAATTTGAAATAATCAGATGAGGCAATCATAGAAAGAAATTACAACTAACAGTTAGCACATATTCGTCAATATTGTTTCCTGTGAGTCACTCATGAGTGTCCTCTCAGCATGGGAATACCTGTTGGAAGGTGAGAATTACTCCACTTATCTGTTGAGAAACTATGTAGACGAATGCATTGCCAAAGTGGGTAGGTCCTTCGGCAAAGTATCACATTGCTCAATGGAGTGGATGCGGTTGTGTGTGGTTGACTGCTATAATCATAATCTATTATATCTGTGATTGCCCTAACCAAGACCCCAAGAATATCGCAATTTCGCGGAAATCGTAAAATTAGCCAAACCACGTATTTTTTATATATCCATTTAATTATCCATTATTTCATATAAACCCGCTTTACCTACAAGCTCTGCAGTTACAGTAACTTACATATGTACTGCAGTAAAGCATACAGCAGCTCTTGTGTTCACGTGACTTAGAAACTGCTGCGTCGACCAGTCATTCTTGTCATGTAATTTAGGAATTCTAAGAATAAGCTTTATTCGCCAGGTATGTGTACGCACACGAGGAATTTGACCCTGGAGCTCTGTGCAATACATTTGCACAATTAAAAAATGTCTCAAAAAAGGAAAACGTGTCTGCAGTCGATCGTGCAAAGCATTAAACAACTGGAGTCTTGCACAGATGGCGGTTTGGTTCAGGTAGTCTGTATCTCCTTCAACTTTGTATTAGTTCCGTGCATAGATTCTCACCCATGACAGATCTTCATGTCATGGTGGTCTCATGTGGAACAGCACATACGTTGCTCTATTTTGGAATATGATAAACACATTGAAGTGAGTTCTAGATATATATTTTTTACATTTGCATTAATAGATTGTAGGCCAGAAGTTCACATAATAGATGAAACAGAGTAACTAACAGAGCGCAGCCTAATACAGATTTTGTAAAATTATTTTCTTTAACACTTACCTAAGTATCCACCTCATGGTGCCTCATTGGCTTCTGAAAGCCTTCTGCTCTTCTCTGGTGAATTAGCGAAAATAGTCAGTCAGATTAAAACAGTGAACAATCCCTCAGCATTTCAAACATACAGCGCTGGAAAGAATTCGGAGACCACTGCAAATGTATCAGTTTCCCTGGTCTTACTATGCATAGGTATGTTTGAGTAAAATGAGCATTGTTGTTTTATTCTATAAACTACTGACAACATTACTCCCAAATACCAAATCATTTTTTTTTAATTTGGAGTATTTATCTGTAGAAAATTACTGGTCAAAATAACCAAAAAAGATGCATTGTTTTCAGGCCTAAAATAATGCAAAGAAAACAAATTCATATTCATTTTTCAACAACAAAATACTAATGTTTTAACTTAGCAAGAGTTCCAAAATATTTGGTGGAATAACACAGATTTGTAATCACATCTTTCATGCATCGTGGCATGCTCTCCACCAGTCTGTCACTTTGCAGTTGGGTGACTTTATGCCACTCCTGGCACAATAATTCAAGTAGCTCAGCTTTGTTTGATGGCTTGTGACCATCCATCTTCCTCTCGATCAAATTCTAGAGGTTTTCAATGGGATTCAGGTCTGGAGATTGGGCTGGCCATGACAGGGTCTTGATCTGGTGGTCCTCCACCTGCACTTTGATTGACCTGGCTGTGGCATGGAGCATTGTCCTGCTGGAAAAAACTATCCTCAGAGTTGGGGAACATTGTCAGAGCAGAAGGAAGCAAGTGTTCTTCCAGGATAACCTTGCACTTGACTTGATTCATGCGTTCTTCACAAAGACAAATCTGCCTGATTCCAGCCTTCCTGAAGCATCCCCAGATCATAACCAATCATCCACCAAATTTCACAGTGGGTGTGAGACATTGTGGCTTGTAGGCCACTCCAGGTCTTTGTCTAACCATTTGATAACAAGTGTTGGGCAAAGCTGAAAATTTGACTAATCAGAGAAGATTTCCTTACTCCATTCCTCTACAGTCCAATCCTTATGTTTTTTGCAAACTTCAGCCTGTCTCTTCTTTGCTTCTCACCATAATTTTTTTTTTAGCTCTGCTCGACTTCAGCCCTGCCCTTTGGAGCCTGTTTCGAACCGTCCTTGCCGTGCACTTCACCCCAGCTACTGTTTTCCATTGTTTTTGTAGGTCACATGATGTCATCCTATGGTTGTTGAGTGACATTCAAACGAGTTGACATTCATCTTGGTCAGTGAAGTCATTTTTGCCCTCTACCAGTCTGTAGTTTTGTTTTCCCCAATGTCTGTTGCTTGATCTTGTTCTTACCAACCACCGTCTATGAAATTTTCAGGATGGAAGCAACCTGCGCTCACTGTATCCCTCTCCGAGTAAAGACAGAATTGAACCCTTCTTTTCCTCACTCAAAGCATTTCTTTCCAACTCGTCTGCTATGCTGAATAGTTGTTTTTTATTCAAATTACCTTCGAGGTACTACTTGCACTGTTTTTGCCATATGTTGTCCCCTATATCTGTTGCTTGACCTTGTTCTTATGAGCCGCTGTCTTTGAAATTTGCAGGATGGAAGCCCTTGCACTGTTTTTGCCATTCAGCTGGTCCTATTGCTTGAGGGTAGTGATGACCACAGCTTTGGCTTTTATACTTTTCCTTGTGAAATTAGATATGGTTTCGGCAATCAGTTGCTCATTAAGTTTAATGAGGTGTGCCTGTGTTGGAAGTTAACAGACACTGGAATGGAATGGCTGCCATACATGTAGAGATGGTGATTTAAGAAAAATTAGTGGTCTCTTAATTTTTTTCAGAGCTGTATATCTGTTAATGGTCATGTAGTGCAAAACATGTATTAATCAGACACACTATGTAATGACACACAATTTCTCAAGGAACTTTTTTTTTTTTTTTAAGCATGTACTGCCTTACTCTTTACTCATGATTGGTAAGGTCAAAGCTAGCCATCATGCACCGGCTGCAAAATTCACATTGCAAAAGGATGGAAATGATACAAGAAAGGCAAAACAAAGAAGTTGAGAGAGCTGAGTTTACCAACATTTGGTACCCTAATTCAGAGAACAAGAACGTTTGACAACAATCACACCTGGGATGTATGGGAATTTTAACAGTCAGGCTGAATTTGGTACCATATTAGCTACATGTTGCACTATGCTGTGTTATGTTAGTTACGTAAGTAGCTACAAAATATGTTGGCATTGTAATTGGTCTAGCTAATACTGCAAGTTAAGCTGTAAATGCCAATTATCTATTCATTAACTCAGTGCTGAAGTTAAGAAGCAAGAAAGCTGCCTTGAATAGTCTATTTTACTTTCCTGGTATGTTTGGCTACTGGGTAAACGATCACGTATGAAAGTACTTGAAGAAATTCAAGAAATTAAATGTTTTCATGTAAAGTACAACCACAGATTTATCGTGATGATTTTTGTGATAGTTTTCTCCGGTGCCTAATACTTACTATATATATTTTTTAATGAAAGCTAAACTTGCGTTGACTTGCATGAGTGACCTCTTGTAGCAGAGCATTCCACAGTGAGCAATTTACCTGGCAAAATCCTTAAGTCTGCTTTGGGTACAGTGAAGAAATCTATTGTGACTCGACTGGTAGGGAATGTATGTTAGTTATTTGATGCAATTTGAAGTATATGAAAACATTATACATGTAGATAGGAATTCTTTACACACATGGAAGTTTGTCACCTATGTTGAAATGATTGAGAAGCAATGGCAGTATTTATTGTTAGTTTGAGGGAAATAGTGTCTCTCTTTATATGTAACTTATATTTGAAAATAAGTTATGAGAAAATAAAGGGCTTTGGCCGAATGCAAATGACAATAATGGAGTTATCTAGTAGTTCAGATCCAATAGCTGGGGGCAAGGTAACATTATGGATGTACTGTATAATCTATTTAACCCATGTTGCAAGAACAATTTCTATTGGTTTTCAGCCTTGATTTTTATGTATATTAAAGTAACATTCCACATGAAGGCTAAGAGCCCTGTCACCACTGTACAAAGTCACAATTAAACCTTTTTCTTCAAGCAATTCTTTTTCTCATGATGAATTTTGCAGACTGGTGTAGTTTGGTCCTACACATATTTAAGTGCTTGTATGGCCGACCAACAATTTTCCTGAATTGATTTTTCTATGCAGGTCAGTAATCCTCAGATTCAACCTCCCATGAATTGTTAACTCAGCAGAGTTTGAGAGCAAAGCATTATAATCTAACTCTGGGGATGATCAAAATCATTCTACCAGCCCATAAAAGTGCCCTTGGTGTCACCTGAATGGCCTGAACTGTCTGACCCAACAAAATGGACTGTCTCTAGTGAATCAAACAGCAAAAAATCATTAATTATTCCTCCAGCTCATTAACTACCAAAGAAACCTAAAATATTGGATGCCCAATATTCTAACTTTTAAAGCTCATGCAAATGTTAAACCTTGAATTATCCCTCAGATTTCAGATTTCAAACTGTTTATTTTGTTCAAGGAACAGACTAGTAAACAATTCCCTCTCTCTTTGTCTGTAATATGCCCACAGACATATCACATTACAACCCCGTTTTCAAAAGAATTTGGGTGCTGTGTAAAATGTAAAGAAAAACAGAATGCAATGATGTGCAAATGATCTAAACCCAATATTCAATAGAAAATAGTATGAAGACAGCATATCAAATGTTGAAACTGAATGAAGAGGGCCATAAACGACTGTAGAAGTTGTGTAATGCTTAAAAAAAACTGGTGTAGGTTAATCGGCAACATGTCAATAAAATGATTGGGTATAAAAAGAGCATCCCAGAGAGGATGAGTCAGAAGTATAGATGGGGAGGTGTTCACCACTTTGTGAAAGACTGGGCAAATAATGCTGTTATTTAAGAATAATGTTTCTCATTGTAATATTGTAAAGAGCTTGGGGTTTCATCATCTATAGTACATAATATCATTAAAAGATTCAGAGAATCCCAATACATTTCTGTACGCAAGGGACAAGGATGAAAACCAATATTGAATGGCCATGATCTTCTTACCCTCAGGCAGCACTGCAATAAATACAGACACGATCCTGAAATGGGTATCACTGCATGGGCTCAGGAACGCTTCTGAATACCGTTGTCTGTGAACACAGTACGCCACTGCATCCACAAATGCAAGTTAAAACTACCATGAAAAGAAGAAAATATATATAAATAAGATTCAGAAACGCTGTTGCCTTTTCTGGGCCCGAGCTCATTCAGGATGGACTGAGGCAAAGTGGTCTGACAAATCTAAATTTGATATTCTTTTTTGGGAATCATGGATGCTGCATCCTCCTGGCTAAAAAGGTGAGGGGCACATTCGTAAAGGTATCAATCAATCAATCACATTTATTTATAAAGCCGTGTTTACATCAAAGGTTGTGAGAAGTGCTTTTACCAAACACCCAGCCTAAAGGTATCATTACTGCTGAACAATATATACAGATTTTGGAGCAACGTATTCTGCCATCCAGATAAATTTTTTGGGGACGGCACATTCTGCACATATTACAAAGGCTCTGGGGTAAGAGTCTGGTTGCTAAACTGGCCTGCCTTCAGTCCATACCTGTCACCCAATGAAAATATTTGGCACATTATGAAACAAAAAATATGACAAAGGAGACCCCAAACTGTTGAGCATCTGAAATCCTATATCAAGCAATAATGGGTACATTTCACATTAAAAACTACAGCAATTTCCTCAGTTCCTAAACGGTTACAGAGTATTGTTAAAAGAAGAGGTGATGCAACACAGTGGTAAACATGCCCCTGTCCCAACATTTGATAGGGTGGGACTTCTGTTATGATGTAAACATTCAGTGAATGAATTATGATGGGTATGTACAGTGGATATAAAAAGTCTACACACCCCTGTTAAAATGCCAGGTGTTTGCGATATTAAAATGTAAAAAAGAAATTCCACCTTTAAACAAATCCCCCAAATTACATATACAAACAAAATGATAACAAAGACACAATCCCATTCAAAACCTCACATATATAAATACAAATGTATCCATTAATAATACATAGATATAAAATAAATAGTCCATCATAACAAAGATTGCACTTCAAGTGAAGTCAGGCAAAATCGCGTCATTACTGTTTAGCCTCTGCTGTGCGTAAAACGTCTTCATTCAAAATGGATGCGGGCTGGAGTTATGAGGTTTTGCTGACAGTTTAGGATCCAATGGAACACTGCACAATTGACTGTGACAGTGGCTTGAACCTGCGGCCGTAGTGAAGCAGTTACAGTGGGGAGAACAAGTATTTGATACACTGCAGATTTTACAGGTTTTCCTACTTATAAAGTGAATGTCTAAGATCTTCTGGTAGCTTATTCCAGTTGTGTACAGCATAACTGCTAAACTCAGTTTCTCCATGTTTAATTTGGACTCTGGGCTCTACTAGCTGACCTGAGTTCATGGATCTTAGAGCCCTGCTCGGTTTATATTCTTCGAACATATCAGAAATGTATTTGGGTCCTAAACCATTCAGAGATGAATAAACTAAAAGCACCACTTTATAGTCTTTTCTGTAACTGACCGGAAGCCAATGCAAAGATTTAAGAACCGGAGTGATGTGCTCGGTCCTCTTGGTCCTGGTTAACATTCTAGCAGCTGCATTCTGAATGAGTTGCAGCTGTTTTACAGTATTTTGTGCTCAGAGACATGGCCAGGGTAAAGAAGGCTGAAACAAGACCACCACTAAATAAGATTCACATGTTGAAGCAAATGGATTGGGCAAAGAAATACTTGAAGACAGACAAAGGTTTTGTGGACAGATGAAATGAGAGTGACTCTTTTTGGACCAGATGGATGGGCCTGTGGCCATCACTAATGGACACAGGGCATCACTTCGGGTCAGGTGCCAGTAAGGTGGAGGAGGGAAAATGGTATGGGCTGCAATTATTAAGAATGATGTAGTTGGACCTTTTTGAGTTAAAGATGGTCTGAAACTCAACTCTCATACCTACTTCCAGTTTCTGGAAGATACTTTCTTCAAGCCGTGGTAGAGGAAGTTTTCCTCAGCATTCAAGACGGCCATGTTCTTTGTGCATGAAAATGCAGCCAATCACACTTGGAAACCCTAAAATATGAACTGATTTGTGCTGCAAGTCTCAAAGCTTTATACTAAATAGACTGATTACTGCTTAGACTGATACCTGCAATTCTGTGGACTTCTTTTTTGATGAGTCTTGTGGGTCTGTGACTTGGGAACAGTACTAAAGGCTACAATAAAAGTTTCAGTGCAAGAGTCACATCTCTGACAGCCTGCCAGAGACGTTTGCCTTAGACATATGCTCAGAATCACCGATGTTATACAGAAAACTGCAACAAAAATAATTTGTTTCCGAACTGAGAGCATGTCCATAGAACATGTCCATAGCACAATGTATCATAAGAACGATATGAGGGCAGAGAATATTTTTCAGATAAATGATCGATTGTGCAGAAAAACTGTAATTGTCAAGCAGATTATCATTAGGGAATGATATAACATCCAAGCGTGGTCTGATCACTGAGTGTTTGTGCTTCTACTGGCTTTTCAATAAATGGACACGCCCTGTCCACCATTCAGGTGGCAGGTTTCAGTTAGAGAGTAGCACAAACTCAGGGTTAGTTTGATAAAACTAGCTAGCGAGCAGGTTAGCTTCATAGTGTATTTTGATATAGTAACTGACTCAGAGAAATGCTGAACTGGCTTTTTAAAACAGTAAAATCTGAGTTTTCAACTCAAATAAATCTAGGTTTTCACTAAACCCACTTTCTGAAATGCCCCCATTGAGTCTTGTTTCAATAAAACATTTAAAAGATGGGCTAAATATTCCCAAATATCAAGTCTTGATTCCTTGCTTCATACCCTTTAAATACAAATATTGATTGTGAGCACTGACGTGACATATTTGGCATGAATCATGTCATGAATTACACAATGCACAACACCATATGTAACGAAAGCATACCACATCATATTTCAACAAATGAATATACACATCACAGTTCATTCAAATGATGTACCTATATGACATAGTGGAAGTTCCGCCCTATCATATGTAATACAGGAAGTTCTGCCTGGTCATAATGGAAGTCCTACCCTAACATACCTGAATTCCGTCCCACCTGTGAAATCTTTTTTTATTGTCTGATTGAAACTTACCTAAAAAATGTTAACACAAGCTTGGTGTTGGTAGGCAGTGGGACACAGTGCAAGGTGGTCTGGACAGATCTTGCAGAAGAAAGTTGTCTGACCTCTTGCCTTCTTTCCATCATCTGCACTTAGTTTCCAAGATTAACACACTTTGCACACCAGCTTCATTTTCTAGTGTTGACTAAGGGAGTGCGATCCATTGGGATTTGCTGGTCCAGCCGACTTCTCCACATCTGGTATTGGTGGATGGGCCTCATTCACTCTCACTCAACTGAGCAGCCCCTCTGTTTGTCCCGTAATTCACATGTTTCTATGTTGTTTCCACTCTGTTATTACCCTTTGCGTCACTAGGCAAAAGTGGGGAGGGAGAAGCACCCTGTAAAAAAAAAACAAAGCAGCTTGGTTCATCTTCCAGAAAACACAGTGGATATCAAAAATCTAACTAAATAAATCTCTTGTTTATGAAAAGGAAGCAAACTCTTTTAAATTGATAATTTCTATGAAGAGAAAGAAATACAAACTGCATATGCCTTGATTTGGGTGTCTGCACACCACACAACTAATACTTTGAGAAATCACCTTTTTTGCTTGGATTACAGCAGTAAGTCTTTTTCTCAATCAACGTAGCACACCTGGTGCTTGCAGTTTTCTTCGTTGCAGAGGAGTTCAGGCTCAATCAAATTTCTGCTGTTATTTCTTATTTGCTTCCACAAATGATTTGCACATTAATGCAACTAAGGCATTAAACAGTTTAAAAAATGTATATACTTTTCAGAAAAATTAATGTGCAGACTATTAATATCCACTGTGAAATCTCTTTTCCAATGTTTACACTTAAAATCTAGTTTGCAGTAGAAAGGAATATGAAGCCTTAACAAAAGAAATCACTTTTTTTGTGTAACCGCAACCTTCACATTTAATTAGCTTATTGTCAGCCAAACTTGACCTCATAGGTTTGAACGGCACACCGAGCTCCTGCCTGTGAGGCTTCCCAATTTCCAAACTAATGTAATAAACTTTACATGCCTATCCAATTGCCTGTGGCAAAATAAATATACGTATGAATGATTAAAAGTGTTCCCATAGTATGACCGCCAAAACTTTAATTCTGTGGGTACCATCTCATTGGCGAAGACTGTAGCAATATGGATATTAATCACATTAATCTGCCAATATTCAGGTTTTACTGAGGACCTACTATAAACAATCGAGTTGTGGAATGTTTTGAGAAAGCATAGTTAAGTGACATACATAAATTAATTTTGCAATTCAACGTTTTCTTTAGACAACCACAATGCAACTGCAATTAAAAACATGCCAAAGGGTCAAACATTTTAATTTGAGTTTCCAATTTACTTTGTTTTCTGTTCTAGCAGCATGATTAATTCTAATCATGAAATGGACATACAGTATCGTTTTACTTGCCTAAGTCTATAGAGCAAAAAGACAGAATATGCTTTCTGTGGTTGATTCTAGTGCTTTCTGAATACCTCTAATACAGTAATTTTTTATTATTGGTGCAGAGAAAAAAGTGTGCTTCACAGACCACAGACCATAATTATTGTGAAATTAGGACATAAAGATAATAGCCATAGAATGAATATGTAATTGCTGTTCCTGCTAGATTGATTTGAATAACAGAGTCATGTTTTTTTTCCAACAAAATATTTTTTTATTACATTACCATTTAATAGAATTCTGATTTCCTGACTCATGAACAAGAATATTCCAAAATATCTGGAATGCAGCCAACAAAAAAGTTACTAGCCTTAGGGCAAAAGTTGTTATGAAGAACTAATAATCACAGTGTGTATGTTTTAGGAAAAAAGGAAATAAAATGAGAAGTCAGAATGTAAAAACAGAATAAATAACACTGACCTTAAAGAAGTATTTGAATATGCACATAAATGGAAAGTTGGGCGAATCAACACTATATCATTCAACTAAAGCTCATCAGCAAGAGTATCAAGTATAGCAGGCATTGTCACGTCCCCGCCTCCTCAAGCGCGCAGCAGAGGGCGTCCGCGCTCCAGAAACCCAGCGCGCTCCTAGCGCACCTGTCACCAATCACCCACTCACACACCTGTCCCCAGTCACCTAATCACCAACCATTCAAATACAGCTCCCTGCCATCTCACCCCTGCCAGATCAATGGTTCATGTTCTCATGCCATATCTCG
>JACXGJ010006419.1:0-34500 GCA_016801105.1 Esox niger | reverse complement strand
TGTGTGTGTGTGTGTGTGTGTGTGTGTGTGTGTGTGTGTGTGTGTGTGTGTGTGTGTAGGTATATATGTATGTATGCTTTTCTCCTCATATGTAGGCTTGCACTATGACATCAGTGGACTCATGTATCGGTGCCATTGTGCAAAAAATGTATGTCTTTCCCCACCAGACACATGACTTGATAACACACAGACCAAATACAAATCTCATACAGTACGTGAACCAACAATATTAATTCAGTCACAATGTGAAACATGCTTGAGACATTCCGAGACATTGAGATTTCCCAGGCTCATTTGATCCGAAGAAAAACATTGCGTTGTCAGTTTCTTAACACATATTTAAGTGCCTGGCTATGCACATGATGATTTATGCGCACAAGCAGTTTTGATGAATCTATAAACAACAGATATACATTTCTTGTGTAATGCTTATGCACACAACCTGTCCGGTCAAGTTTGTAAGTTAATCTGTATTGTCAGATGTAGAGATGCATTCTTATTAATGATGTCAGCTATAATCAATACCCACTCTGACCCTTGTGATTACTTTAAAGCCAGGCGCTAATTTCATAAATTATATTTCCTTATCCCCTATCCAATGAATATATTAGATCACATTGGCTAACTACCAGCCCTAGATATATGCCCTATTGATTGCACACTTCTAACTCCTGCTTTAACAAGGAACTTGGAATTGATAGCTGTGATTAGTTATGGTGATAACCATAATTTACATGTAATGGTTTGAATCGTGGATATTAAAGCCAGGTGGATGCTGTTGCCAGTAATCAGAGATGTATGGTTTGTTATCTTACAGCCTAGATTGGACTTGACATTGGAGAGATTGGTCATGGCCAAGTATGTCGAGGAGAATGAATAGGCGTGTCTCTGGGTTTCGGGTCACGTCAGCTCCTGCAATACTTGATGCTGCATAGCGACCTTGCCAGACATGTCACGTTATCGCCCCTGGCTACAGCGTGATGCGTAGACCATCGCCATCTCATCACAAGTGAGTGATGAAAATATTTGCAATCTCATTCACATACCTTCTGTTCTAGTACATAGTGAAGCTCAAACACACACAATAAACAAATGCTTAATGAGAAATTGTTTAAGAAAATTAAGTATAGATCTGTGAACTTTAAACCTTCCCTTCCTTAACAGAAGGAAGCGAGGCCAACTGCCTCTAACCAACTGCACCGATAGACTCAGAGCCACCCAATTAAAAATGGACTGTCAGGAAGTCTTATCCATTGTTGAAATGCTGTGGTTTTTGTTGTCTACCATCTCCCCTGGCCCTTTAATAACACCTAGCCAAGTCCAGGATGTGCTGGACTGTTTTTTAAAGGTGGCTGGAGCGAATCGACTGGAACGTGCTTAGACTCTTCAAACTGAGTGAAAGGCTAAATGGTACTGGAATGGACAGGGGTGTGGCTAGCGTGTTCTCTGGGATGCCGTTAAAGTTTTGCAAAGGGTTTGTGTATAGTCAGCTGGAGATAATTCTTACTATAACCACTGTTGATTTAATAAGTGGGTTGTGTTGGAAGTTGTGTTAGCTTCCAAAAAGGGCTATGCACAGAATAATGACAAGCCACTAACTCATCCTACCTGTTACAGCCTTTTAACTCATACATGGAAGAAGACACACTTACATACAAGCACACACACACGGTCATTACATGTGTACAGTCTCACAATTTTGGTGCCTGGTCTCTATTCTTTATATGAAAGGAAACACAAATGTCATTAGAACTGTGTGTGTTTTAGTGTACAATAACCAAAACACAATCTTAGCTAATGTGTCCGAACTAGCCAACAGGTGAAATCCTCTCACAGATGGGGAAATGCTTCTCAGACCTGTAGAGAATCATCCTACACTAAGAAACGGGTACAACATGACCACTCTATCCACAGAGAGCAGATTAGTGTATCAGCCATAGGCTCCTGTTTGATTCCTGGCTGCAACTGATTTACCATGAAAGACTTAACCCGGACAGAGAACAATATGCTAGCTTTATTTATCAGAGGGAAACAGCAGTGCTCCACACAGGGACAGTTCCCTCTTCTCTCCGCATCAGGATTGTGTGATGCATGCAGGAAGCCAGCCACCCTCCTTTCTACCTCAGTCTGCCATGTGGTACAATAGCACCTACATAACAGGGGTGCCTTAAATGCTCCTGGGAAGCACTGCTGCCTCACAGGTGAATGTCTAAGCAACTTGTCCCGTTCTCCTGCATCATCAATTCAAATATCAAATGTGTAAGCACAAAAAAATAACCATAACGTTAAGCATTATTGAAGCAGGTGACATGCGACTAGCTATGCAAATTTGGCACATTTTCTTTAAAGTAATAACATTTCACATTAATATTTTTAAGCATTTACCTGAGAGTCTCATTCACAGTTGTTTGTACATTTTATATAATTGCTCCCTAGCATTTAGGCGAGTCTCAACCATAGTTAAAACATTTAAATATTTCCCCTTGTCAACTATGGATTTGATTTGGCAACCTTTTGGTCCATAGGTAACTGCTAGCCTAACTTCAGCCAGACTGATGCTTCCAGATTAACTAGTAAAAAGATTGAACGTTAAGTTAATATTTGAATGCCTGTTTCAGATAATTGGGCGGAGTTGCTTTAACCTGGACAGACTTGCTTAAACATCAGATCGTGAGGCCACAGTACCTCCAAGGTACATTCTAGGGCACCTACACAGATACTCTGAACAGCAAGCATAGCAGACAAAGCTCTTCTGGTTAATTTCCCTATCTACTCCATATATTTCCCTTTACTGATTCATTAATTGACATAGGACATAAATAAGGTAACTTCCAAAAGGGACCCAGTGACATGCTGGATGATAAGTCAGGATTTAAAGGATTGTCTGGGACTACTTTGATTATACATTTTTTATAACCTCTTATTTTTGGCTGGTTGTGTGATATGTCATTTATATGTGTATAACAAATATTTACAATCACTATAATACCCAGTTTGCCATGACATCTTGAATTTGAAAGCAAGTGGTTTTGACATGATATGGTGCCTAAACTTTTGGGGAATGTTTTTGCCTTGGCAGTATGCAATGAGACCAGTAAATCCTTGTTGATAAAGTCTCCCCTTGTGTTAAGCTAGTGGCACACTCAAGGCTCAAATCTACTTTCCACCAGTGGTTAGCTTCATCTTTCTGTTTTCTTAAAAACCTGTGTGTATTACTTTTACAATAAATGTATGCTAAATGTGGTAGCAGGAAGATATTTTATGCAAAGTCATGTTGCGCCTGTGAATGGTTACCCTCAACAGCTATTGTTTTCCACATAGGAATATGTAAAGTAGAACAAGGCATCATGTAACTACTGAGAAGTTAAAAATGCAGTAATGTTGTCGTCTTTAGTGCAGGACATGATTTTAAAAGGGCTTTATTCAATAGGCTTACAGTTGCTGTTGGCCTCTGAATTATCACCTAACTTGTGAATCAAGCGATGTATAGACAGGCTGCTCAGGATTAAAGCTTCCTCATACAGTAGTATATAAACAGATATAACAGTACAGTAATAAAGGGTATGGAACACCCAACACCCCTATGAGAAAAGTTAATTGCCCACTTAGTGTCAGTGACTGCTTGACCTACATTTTGACTGCAACCAAATGCTTCTTGCGTTGCTGTCTAGTTTCACACAGCCCCTATCAGGAATTATGTCCCACTTCCATGCAAAACAGCTTTTCTCTGGTGTTGATTTGAGAATAAACTGCTTGTTTTTAGGTCTCACTACAAAATTTCAATTTGGCTTAAGCTTTCACTAGGCCATTCCAAATCGTTACATTTGTTCCTTTTCAGCCGCACTAATGTAGAATGGCTTATGCATTTTGGAAGAGGCATGTCCCTAATGCATTTCAGCTTCAATTGACTGACAGGTAGCCGTCCATTGTCATTAAGAATTATTCAATACAGGACAGAACTTGTGGATCCTTCAACGATGGCAAGTTCTCTGAGGCAAAAAAGCATCCGCAAAAATGTAAACAACTACCACCATACTGTAACGTCTCGGGTGTGTTTTCATGTTTCATTCTTTGTCTTGTTTTTTCATTCTAGTATGTTGTATTTTTATGCTCAGTTATATATCCATGCTTACCCGTGTTCTTTTTGATACAAGTAGTTTATGTCAGATTAGTTTTGGTCCCCAGAAATTGAGGTAAAATCCATAAAAAGTGCTGTCATTTTCTAATGGTTCAGCCCAAAGTCTGGACATTCACCTCATACTATACAAGTTATATTCTAAATTGCTGAAGTGCAGAACCCCAACAACAAAAAAAACATGTCATTGACCAAGTAGTTTCATGATTTTATTTGGTAACAGCTATTATTTCTGCACCAGAGTAAACCACCATGTACCCTGAGGAGAAACAAACACACAAGGAGAGGTTTGGCGAGGTTGAGTGCGATCAATACCTGACAGCTTTGTCATTATACTGATCTCGCTCAATGGCATAGGTGATGAGGATGGCTGCAGTACAAAATCTAATCAGAGATCACAAACTACAGAGTAGGGTTATGACTGTAATTTGAAAAATACCCATCTTTTCTAATATCACCTAGCCAACTGCTGATTTCTCCAAAACTGCAAACAACAACAAATAGTGATAATGACAGCGGTGATCTCTCTGAGCTCACTGACCAAGGGAACGGCCAATATATTATAATAGGCAACACAAGATGTAGACTCCCTCTCATTTAGTGACAAAAATGTGTTTGAAACCAGGGATGGGAGGCTCTACTACAAACACCTACATTCATTTTTCACCTAGTGTGTCGATGCTCAAATTTTTAAATATTCTTAAAATACAAACAGCTTTTGATTGCAGTTATTCTCATCTTTACATTTAAAGTATAAAATCATTAAGCAGACACTTATTCGGAGCAACTTACAGTAAGTAGTGGGTGCAAAAAAATCTTATACTTTCATCCTGGCTTGTGGGAAAAAACGTGCTCTACCAACTCTACCAACTTATATTGGATCTTGAAGGCTAGGTTAGATTTAACATTATCCATATGTTACAGATGAATTTGCAGTAATATCAAAAGTCCCAATCAGATTTCTGAAGATTGTAAAAGTAATGCAAAAATGATTGACAAGCAGTATGACATCATATAGTTTACCTGGACAGCCTAATCCCCAAGATTGAATAATCATAAAATGTATCAATTCAAAGTAAACCAACTTACTTTGTCAAATACTTAAACAATGTAATCATTGTAATGAATGACATGATCTGTCTGCACCGCTGCGACCAACTGCAATGGCCTGGCTAACATTAGAGAAGCTAGCTAAACCTCTACTGTAAAACACATTAGCATTAGCTAACTTAATAACAACGTTAATACAGGAGAAAATCGCACCAATCCAACCTTCTTCCAGAGCAACCCAGGCTGTCAATGGTGGATCATTTAAACAGTAGGAAGGGTTTACATGACATTGGGAAAACGTTTATATTATTACCGGCACATTTGTCACAAGAGACTGTGTTACACTGCTGGCTGCACTACTACACTGACCACTTATAGAATTAACGTAATGGTAAGTTACATTAATTTGAACAAAACTTTGACAATGTCTGTACTTTGTACGCTTTCATTTTGGTAGCTGCCCTTCTCACTGTCAATTTGACTGATGGTAACACTGCACGGAATATAGCCTACTGTACTCTACTATCTGATTCCCATGCCTTTGCTTTTCTGCTTCAGAAGGAGCAAAGCATTAGCAACCCTCTAGCCATATTTTGAGATGCAAATTGTTTTTGTAAAAAATGCATCATCCATTGAATTGGCTGTCTGTGGAGGTAACTTGTATGAAGGTACCTGGGATATTAGAGTTTGTGTCAGTTTGTACATGTGTGGAAGTGTGTTTTTTATGTTTGTCTCACTTTCCTGAACCTACATTGAGTCTAGGAATATTATAACTGCGGTTTGTACTTTTCTGCATATCATTCCTCATTATTGTTGTAGTATTGTCCTGACTTAATGTTGGGAAGTTTCTTGATGGACTGGTCAATTTACAGTAGATGTTCACACCATTGTTCGCAGAAAAAGGCAGTTTAATTGAATCTGGTGTTTCAATGATATGTCACTGATTAGACTCGGATTCCCCTGATGATGTGTAGGCTGACTAATTAGATATTTATGTTGAGCCCTTGAGCTGCTTTCATCTGTACTGGTGCTAGCTAGGCTACCACTGGACTGAACAGCACTCCTAGCTAATCATAATGCTGACAAATTCAGGCTAGAAATGGTTTGCAATGCTCTGTGCCATAGGCTTCATGCTGGTCCATTAGAAAACATGGGTGCATTTGCATGTTTGCAACATTTGTGTTTCAATGGGGTAGGTTAAAAATGCATTAAACATTGCAGTATTTTACTTACTCATGTTAACAATTTCATAACACATTATTGTTATTTGGAATTGTGTAAGTGTGAGGTCCACTGTGGGCAGGATTTCTGTAAGCGCATGTGGGTTGAATCTGTGACCCCTCAGTGCAAGTGTTTTTTTATCAATGTCTCTTGCTATCAAATCACATGGAGCTGTCAGATAGCATTAGCATTATAGCACATACAGCAAAGCAAAGTGACACATCTGCAAGCCGGTCGAAGTGAGTCAAGCCCCCGCAAAGAAACGCTGCAAATTAGATTTCTCTCTGTTGTTGTTTGTGTTTCCATAACAGACCCACTATTCGCTATACCCCAGTGAGTCATAAAAGTGTAGGATAGATAGGCCTACCAGTTCTTGGTCAGCTGGATAATGATTTAAATCAGTCACGGTGCCAACACAAAGGGCTGATCCTACTGTACTGTACTGCCTATCCCAAACAGCACCCTATTCCTTATATAGAGTTCCACATTGGACCGAGGCCCCAAAGAAAATTGGGTGCCATTTGAGACGCAGAAATACTGCTGTTTTACTGAGTTGGGCTCCAAGCTGTGAACTGCTAGAAGCGAAAAGAGAAAAATAGTCCTTTCACATAGACAAGGGCGAAAAAAAACTTGACTTTGCCATTAGCAGAAGACTAGTGGGTGCTCTGTAAAAACCTTTTAAAAAAGTATTACACATTCTGTCTCTGTATAAATTGCACAAACAAGGTTTGACAGCAGTTCCTGCCTTGTTTATGTTTGTTTCCAAATAGTAATATTTATTTTGACACTAATATTAGCATTGTTTAAATATTTTCAAATCATATTTAATGATTTAGAAGTACTTTTGTCAAACTTCAAATTCAATTTTAGATACTTTAGGATGATATGATCATGATTTGCAAAAACTGGATGGGATTTTCTGTCTAATGAAAACCTGGTGACTTCATTCTTGCCTATGTCATTAGTTGATATAAACTCCCCTCCATGTAATCAAACATGTTTGTGTAACCAATTTTCTTTTTCAAAATGCTCCCAAAGGTTCATATTTTCTTCTTTAAAAAAAACTTTGTTTTAGAGATAAGAGGATTTCACAGATGTTGTAAATCAATAGAATTCGAAAACTGCCTGGCAAACAAGGCATGGATCATTTTCAAGCATTGAACATAGATTGCTGAGAGGGCAACGAACCAATAGGTCATTATGTCACGTAATTGGGTAAATAATCCCTACAGACATTTTGGTAAGATATTCAAAAATGAATGTGTTGATATTCTAATATTAACTAGTATTTTATTTAGCATTTCAAGAATTGGCAACAAATAATCTTTGGGTGTTCGTTGTATTGTTTTCAAAAGCAATACTTTATCTGGTCATTTGCCTTTTTACTAAATTGTTATGGCATTGTAACTTCTGTGGACAGTGCTGTGTGAATGGACTGTTGCTGAAACTGTCCAAGATGACCGAATCATTGATTAAGCACCTTTTGTTGACATATTATGATGACACTTCCTATTTTCTGCTACATTCATGTCTCATGCCATCCTCAAAATGTATGCTTTGACATTAAAACCGCAAAAACTTGACATTATCAACGTTTTCCATGCGTTCCTCATGTTGTTAAAACTATCCACTATATAGTGTGGGTGCAAATGAGTTGTAAATGTCAAGGGAACAGATTCTCCCAAGGGATCTCACCGGAGAGCTTATCTGAGCTCACCCTTCTAGAAGACATGACAAGTCCATATTTCATCCGTCTGCTATGGTGGTAATGGGTTTAGCTCAAGATAATTAGTTGGTAATGACAAGCCATAGATGCAATGTTTGGTTTGGTATGTGCCAAGGCTTGGTATCTTTGGTATAGCTTTTGCATTCTGTACTTCAGTTCCTTGTTTTCTTGACAATTTTAAGTAGCAACTCTAATTCAATCTGTCATTCAACCTTTTTCTTTATCTACGTAATTTTTGCAGTGACTTTGTGTCCTCCCAACAATGTGGACAACATAATTCAAGTTCCTAAAACACTGAATATTCAACTAAAGGGCCAGTCCCATTCTGGCTGGTTGTTTTTGTGTGTATTTCAGGAAGTTGAAAAATACATAGAGAACTAGAGAAGACGAGATTGAAAGAGGGAAAGGCAAAGTAATAATTCAGCAGGGTGCAGTTTGCTTTTTTCCCTCTGAGCGCAAGCACGCACACGCTCACATGCACATGTGCATGCACACACAAACACTTAAACACCTAAACACACACTTCCGCTGCTCCTGTTGCAGTAAGTCATGGCAGCAGCAGACAAACAGAGAAAAGCGAAGGATGTAGAGAAAGAGAGATAGATAGAATGAGAGAGAGCTCACGCTCTCAGACTGGAATACTCTTATCGCTTGCTCTCTCACTGTTTGGGTGGACAGAGCTGTGGCGCAGGAAGAGAGAAAAGGAGCACTGAAAGGACAAACGGTTTTAGGGGAAGGAGAACAGCCTGCCTGACCGGGAGAAAGACAGGAATACTGAGGAGAACCGGACTATATGTGCATCAGGATGTGATAGGATTAAGGGAGCAAACAGGAAGGAAAGAGAGAGATACAAAGTGCATAGCCCCAGCGCTCTCCTTCAAGCGGAGAAAAGAGAGTGAACGTGTGCATGGAAGAACGAAGAAGAGGAGGAAGAAGAAAACCTAGTTGTGGGTGGAGCTGAGAAGGCTTTGGACATGAGAGAGGAGGAGGAGCATGAGGGCAAGTTGATGAATTTGATTTGGAGAGACAAGTATTTTTAGAAAAGGAAGAAAAGCAAGAGGACCGGGACTGGAGAAATTCTGGTAACTGAGCGTGACCGAACAGATTTTCTATCCACTCTGGTCAGGTCTCACACAGGGATACGCAGTGTGTGTGTGTGTGTGTTCATGTGCTCCTCTCACTCTGCAAGTGTATTTGTGTGCGTCTGGGAGTGAGTCGCGTGTCTACACGGGGGAGCTGGCCGAGCGTAGTCACCTGCAGGACACAACACATGCTCCTTCACCCGAGCGAGAGAGAGGAAGAAAAGAGAGAAAAGACAGAGTTCAAGTGTGACAGATGGGAAAAGGGGAGGGCTAGGAGCCAAGAGGGTACATGGGAGAGAGAGATGGAGAAGAAAATAGCACGAGAGAATAACCAAGGCAATTAGAGATGCGTGGCCGCTTGCATTAGTGGTGGAACGGAGACACTTCCAGCCTCTTCTTAAGGGGACGGCGGAGCAGGTCGAACCAGGCTGAGCATCACTGAGTGGAGTGACGGCAAAGTCCGAACAGTCAGCAGCCGGTTGACAGAGAGACGACCACCGGAGGAGCAGAGCGAACCGGCAGGACGAGCCTTTCTTTGACAGACTGCACCAGATAGAACCAAAACAGCCTGGAGACTCACTGCTCTCTTGTCATCACTTCCTTCAACCTCTTGTCTTTGATTCTGTCTGTTCCGCTAAGCTCGTCTTGCCGCTTTTTCTCAAAGACACTCCTCCCCCTCTCCCTTATTTTACCCCTCTCTCTTTCGGTCTCTCTCGTTCTGTCTGTTGCTTTTGCTCTGTCACACAAACTGGAGGATGCTGAATTCGTTCATGTAGAAGCCGCACTGCTCGGCGCACATTTGCATGGTTGAATGTCTTCTTTTCTGCCGAGTTGAATGAGTTTGGTCTCTCCCTGGACTAAGGGACAAGTAGAGTAACAAGTAGTGGAGGAGCAAAACGGGACGCCGGCAACAGCAAATAAGACACCGCCAGTGGAGGGGTTGTGAGTTTGTGTGTGCGTGTGAGTGTGAGAGAGAGAGGAGTGTGCGCGCAGAGTCTGCCACAGTCGTCGGGCCAGATAAGCACACATTCAGGTGTAGGTTACATCAGTGGGGCTATCGGTGCCCTGGAGCTCCATGTGGGCCCCGGCCCCTGAGGCCTGGCCGGGAGATGAAGCCTTTCCCGCCGCACTAGGAGCGCTGTGGGCAGCTATGGCTCTAGAGGGGCGCTGTCTCCAGCGGGGATCCCCAGCCGTGGTGAGGAGAGGTCGCCCGCGTCGTCCTGCGAGGACAGGCCCGTCCACAATCACTTCTACTCTGCTGGCCAGGACACGTCTGCACGGCCTCAGGCATGTGTGTGTCCCCGGCGGCTCTGTGGGCCATCGGGCCTTCTGGATGCTGGCCATGTGCACCTCACTGGGCCTGCTTCTGTCCTGGTCCTCCAACCGCCTGCTCCACTGGCTCTCCTTCCCCACGTACACGCGAGTCCACACAGAGTGGGCCAAAGAGCTGCCCTTCCCCACTCTCACTATCTGCAACAACAACCCTGTCCGGCTTTACAAACTCACCAAGAGTGACCTGTACTTTGCCGGTCACTGGCTGGGCCTGCTGCTGGCCAACCGGACAGTGAGGCCCATGGTGCTGGACCTTCTTCAGGAGGACAGTCAGGCCTGGTTCAGCAAGCTGTCAGACTTTAGACTGTTCCTGCCCCCCAGGAATTTTGAAGGCACCAACATGGAGTTTATGGACAGGCTGAGTCATCAGCTCGAGGACATGCTGCTCTCTTGCAAGTACCGAGGAGAACCGTGTGGTCCGCAGAACTTCACATCTGTAAGTTCCGTCACATTTTAAACCCCTTTTTTCACACACTTGTGATTTTCAGTGTGGGGGCTTAACTTCTCAGGTGGTTTTCAGTGTGGGGGCTTAACTTCCCAAGTGGTTATCCTGACTTTGCCTGTTGGCCCTCTGCTTTTTCTGTGGTTTATCCTGAAATACATTTCTGACTTTGACTGACTATTATGCTGTGTTATTGATCTCCAGAACCACTGTAGGCTGTTATTTATTGATAAAAAAGTTAATAGATTTGTCTGTCTAAAAGCTCTGGGTATTTTCTTACTTAAATATTTTCCAACTGTACCCAGAATATCTTTGAATTGAATGACTGTTTCCAGTATTAGCTTCATTTGTTGTAGCTTCCCCCAGCCGTGTTACTGCCTGTGGATTGTTCTGTGGGCTAAAACTCTATAGGGATGTGTTGTTTTGCCCTGTGGAGCCTTTGGCCTCGAAGCCTCTCAGTATCAGAACGCACAATATCTCTTCACAATTTCCAGCCTGATATTTGTACTATATTTGCATTTTGATGCTCTCTTTTTGTTTCTCTCCCCCCCATGTCTCTCGCCCCTTGCCTTTGTGTGCCTGGCCTTCCCATGCTGCTGTGACAGTGTCATACGTCTTCTGTGTGGTGACACAAAGACTCAAACACTCTTTGAAACTTTCTTTTTTTTCTTCTTATCTGCCTCCATTGGCCGCATTGCCTGTAAAACTCACTGAAGAACAGAAAGGGAATGTCAAATGAATGTGGCACTACTATGTTTATGAAGGGAGAAAATGTGTCTTTCTGTGAGTCTACAGCTATACTGTTCGATTATTAGAACACTGTCTTAAGGCTCTTAACCACTGACTCACCCAAATTTACTTTTTAAACCTGAATTTTCCATTTCAAAATTCATGCGATAACAAAACCACAAGAATAGCCTTTACCGCTTGACATTTTTGTGCAGTTGAATCATTACAGAGCAGCACTCTCACAGTTTATACTCATTCATGCATGGTATACCACTATTACAATGGTCAGACTTCTACGTCCTTGGCTTGATATAAATTGATGGCTTTTATTAAGTTTAAACACAGAGTTTTATTAGGCAACACCAGTGCTATAATTGTCCTGCTCTCAGATTTCACTATCAATGATCTATCCATCCAGAATGTGATGAGGAGCAAAGAAGCGCTCAGTTACACAAATGTAGTAATTAATCAGAAACATGCCCTCAGGCCAAGTCCCTGTGATAACGTTTCAAACTAATCTCAATCTGAAGCGAGGTGCTCAACCTGACTGGATCACACATCGCCTCATTTAACATTCTCTCCACGGGTCCTTCTGAAGTTCAGTGGCTGAGTAGTAATGTACACAGTGTGGACTGCAGCCATAGTAATAGACGTAGGTGGGCCCAAACCAATTTTCTCTGGATGTCAGTGTTTGTCTTTTGAGTTTCTATGTGTGCACTGAATTACTGTGGATACGAATCAGCAGGCATTGTTAAGTCTCTACTGTATTTCAGCCTTGCTTTATGTCTTTCACTGTTTTCCACAGTGGCTGGATGTGGGTAAAGTTGATTGTATTGGGGTTCTGTTTATTTCTGTTTCTATAGATGGTGTTTTACAATGATGGTTGGCGTGTATTGTGCTGGCGCTCGTATGTTTCTCAGCTGGTTACGTGTACCGTATAAGGATTGATCGCATTCTCACCTAGAGAGTTGGATTCGAGTGAGGCCTTTGTCTCTCTTCTCCGTCCACTGTGTTTCTCTCATTAGCCTGTTACGCATCACAACAAAAGGCTAACTCATTACCATTGTATTTACAGCACTGCCACCATAGGACCCTACTGAAAGACGGAAGACATTGATTAACAGTGAAAAGCAGTAAGCCACAGGATCAGTCAGTGCGTACTGTTTAAAGAGCTGTGTGCACAGCGTGCACGGCGTGTCTATGGCGTGTGCATGTCTGTCATATGCGTGTATGTGTGTGCATTTTCACGCATTTGTAGATGTGTGTATTTGCCTTCACATGGAGGTTGGTTAAGACAGGGTTAACTGTGCAAACAGTCATTTGAACTGCAAAGCAAAGTGAGTGAGTAGAGCAAGGAGGACATGGGCAGAAAACGGCAAAAGGGTTATTATGGTAGGGAGTTTTAAGGTGGGACCATATTTCAGCTCAACCTCCCGCGGCAGACTCCCCAGTGTCAAATCTATCACAGCGAATAGGAAATACGGGATGGCTCCCTGATCAATAAATCCATAGATGTTTGCCATAGTTTATGGAGGTCCATTTCACTCTCAGACCTATTATGTCACCGATAGAGATCTGTACTGAATGGAACCACACCATTGTCTATTTAAACAGGCATGGTTTACTGAGCCATAATCATCTCAGACCTATGGCCCAATTAATGCAACACTTGTCCATATTATTATTTATTATACCCTATTAAAAAATTGCCTGCAGACTTAGGAGCTAAACGATTATCTACTGTATATAACATATTTATATTAAACCTCTGGGTGAAACACCTCAGATGATGAATTTAGAGATGGAGTTGACCATACAATCAAGCATTCTTAACAGGAAACATGAAACCGGAAGCATCTTTGTTTAGGGATACAGTATCTTCACACAGGGAATATAAATGTTTTGTTTTATTATATAGTGCTGTTTCATATGCATTCATATGCACTAGTTTGGCCAGTGGTAACATAAAATGTAACTATTGCATTGGTGGGTAGAGTTATGCAAATCTATACTTGAGTGAAAGCACTATTGCTAGTCTTGTCATTTACTCAAGTAAAAGTGTTGCTGTAAGAAATTTACTTTTCACTGTTTTGGAACTTTTGAATCACCTACGGAGTGTCTTTTCCAATATCGCACAAAAGCCTGTTGAGCAGGGAAACGACTACTTGAGTGTCTCAGAGCAAGTGATGTAATCGATTGAAATGCTACCAGCGCTGTCCACAACGCTAACTGGCTAGTCGTTTCATAGTTGTTCTACAGACCCCTGTTTCACCTTGTCTTCTGCAGCAACCTCAGAGACTGGCCAGAGACCAACAGTCACCAATGTAGCAGCTTTGCTCCGATCACCCCAACCGGGGCTCGAACCATCGATTCTCTGTTCACGGTGACCGCTTTCACCCACAAAGGACTGGTACCACTACCCCACAAAAGCAGAAAGTCTTACAGAGCAAAAGAAAACACTTGTTCAATGTCTCAGATCAAGTAAAGCAATCGATTGAAATTCGATCCAAGTCGCCAAAGTCGCCGACTTGTACAAGTTTATGTACTATATAGTGGTGTTTTATAATGTGTATTAACAATGCTTATTTTTTCAGGCATTTTGACGTGACTACTTCTACAGAGAGCCCAAGTCGGTTGATTTTCCACTAATTTGTCTTTCATGCAGTCAAATCAGACCATGTGATGTCAGATCTTAACGCATTGAATTCAGCTTCTGGATACATTTGTGATATTCATAAAAAAAATGGAATAAAAAATCTATAATATTTCTGCTAAAGCCAACAATGCAAGGGAGTTGGTGTATCATTTCAAATTGTATCTGTTGGCAAGTAAACATGTTTCAATTAAAAAGTATTAAACTGTTAAAATATCAAATACGTTGACATGGTGGTTTGAATTTAAGTTTATTTGCTCTGTAGATGAAGGCGAGGATAAATAGCAGATAAAGAATGCACTCTGTGCCCAGTTTGTTGGGTATAACCAGTGCCTGACTTGGGTCGGAACGGTCCGGAATGGCGTTCCGGCACGGCGTTCCGGCACTTCTTATCCAGTTACATTTTTAGGCAGAAAAGCGACCCTTATTGGAACAAGCCTTATTGACCGGTGCATTTTTATGAACATAGTCTAATGTGCCATTTGGCAGTTGCTGTTCAGTGCTGGGTATCACCATCTATTGCAGTGAACAAACAATGCCATCGGCTATAGTGAATAGTTGTTTTCTACAAAGGGAATACCTGCATATGTGTTTGGGGAGTGTAGTAAGGTCTTCAGAGTCACTTTGATAAAATATGGGCCCTTTCCCTTCTTGCACTGTGTGAGGGATATTCATAATCATTGCTTTAATACACATTAGCCATCTAGCTACAGCACGCAGGTATAATTACTCAAAAATTAGTATGAGTATTCAACAGGTTTTACCAGGTCTGCTACTAAAGAAATGCCCAAAAGTTATTTTAGCAGGCAAGTTGAAGTTGTCTAATTTGTTTGGTAGTGTTAGCTAGTGGCAAGCCTTACTTGGTGAAACAATTGCAATATTTTACTTAGTGGGAGTGAGGAACAAGAATGTGGAGAGAAACTGCATTGGATCAAATCTCCTGGTATGTGTTCTCCTAACACATTCTAAACACATTGTAAATTTGCAATTAATCGTGATTAAATGCGGAAGATTATAAAAATAATTATTTTAATAGTTTGACTGTACTTTTTTAATTACATTTTGAATTCACTTAATGGTGGTTGAATTTTGCTCATAATTGTATTATCAGGTTTATAATTATATTTTGCTCTTAACCAAGGCGGTCAGTAATTCTGGATGGCAATGTATTTTTTATCACATTTTACCAGAGAAAGGTTTGAAAATTACCCACTTTTAAAATTGGAATTGGAATGTAATTTTATCCTTGGGATATACACTACTCCACACTCTGGGTATTGTAGTTGAGCTGAGATTTTCAATGGTTTTCACATCCTTTATGCTCATCAACAAACTGGTCATTCCCATAATTACAATTACTGCAAACAGTGTTGTCACATGGCTTTGAATATGAATGCCTTGCCAAATTATGAATATTAAACTCAGCCAACGCACTGAGCCTGATACAATCACTTATTTCAATTCCAAATGTGGACAACTGTCAGTCAGCCACTGGCAAGTCACATCATTCTATTTTCCTTTTTTTATCCTGGGCTCATAATTACATTTTGTTTTATTGGCTGATGATCTGAGGTCACCTGCCAAATGGGGCCTCCGGTCTAAACCGAATGTGAAGGTGCTAATGTCTAGAGGTTTGAGTTAGAGATATTAATATAGTGAATTCCTTTTATTCTCATTGCATGCCATTCATCTTTAGTTGTTCTTGAAAGTGTGATGTATAAGCTTGTGGAAATTGTTTACTCACAGTGCCTCAAATTGGTCTGTGTTGTAGGGTGAGAAAGGAAATTCCACACTCACTAAATGGATTATCAGAAAGTAACAACATTCACAAAACCCTCTAAATCTCATTTTCTATCCTCACAGTACCTTGAATAAGCTCTTATTTTGCATTTCAACCATGAGTATAACCTCAAACAAACCTCTTGAAATTATTCTTACATATTAGAGTGTATAATCATATTGTGTTCCTTTAATTTGATTTCGCCTATTGTCAATGCCGTTTTTTTTCAGGCCAAAAATCTCCCTCCAAAAGTTGGTTCCCACGTCTGTTTTTCACTCCTCAGATTGAAAACGCAGTAATGTCTGTTTGAGGTGACTGACTTGACCCTGTTTGGAATAAGCTCTCTATGCACAGCAGCTTTCAAATCCAGTACAATTACTATGGGACCAGCAACAGCCAACGATGGCAGTTTAAACACACGTGGGTAATAAAGCATAGCTTTCCATCTCTCATTTGTTATTGACCTTTCAGTGGGGAGCTGTACAGCACAACATAAACTATTGATCTAGTCTGGAATAAATAACGCGGCCAGTCAGGGGGGAAGAGCCTCTTCAGCCCCCGTTCACAGCTATCTCATTAACAGAGCAGGGCCCTTTTCTGCCGTAGCCCAGGCTCAAATCCAGCACTCTGATATCACAGGGTCCAGGTCCCTGTACTCTGGCTTGTTGCAAAGTTGACTTGTCTTGAAAAATGATTTGCTTCCATTTCGATTTTATAGATGTTTGCATGTATGTTACAATGACTGTCATGTAGTCATGAATGAATATTATATGAATTGAACTTATTTAAGGTGAACAAATACTTTAATGTGAACATTATATAGTTATATTCTATTCATTCAAGATGCAATAATCAATGTGCCTATTAAGAAACAACTCTTATTCTTAATGTCTGGCTGTACCACCTTTTGCTATATTATCGAATGAGGTATCTTAAGTTAAATTCTATCATGTATGCATCTTTAACTCTATTATGTATATATCTTGAATATCAACCTCCTAATAAGTCACATTTAGCTTCTGATGGGCATTCTATATCTTAAAAAACATACATTTTGCAGTGAGGTCTCAAAACAAATAATTGCCCACATTAATTTGTGTTTTTTCTCTAAAGGCTTGTTTGAATGTAAGTCCTTGCACTGCAAAAATACAGTATATGTTTTATCAAGTATACTTTTTCTTATTTTCTGGTTAAAAACCCTACCACTTAAAATTAGGTCCATTTTCCTTAACAAGCTAGATTATACAGCTTGTAATTGGAAAATATGCCTTGAATATTGTGTAATTTGTCTTGTTCCATTGGCAGATTATTTCATTTATTTCAAGCAAATATCTCCTCAAATATAGCTAAATTGTCTTGTTCCATTGGATTTATTTTGCAATGTGTTCTTTCCAGACATGGTTTCAAGGAGTATTCTATGCATGCATTTCCAGGCAGTCTTAACTCTGAATTATTTCTCCTGGTTTTCTGCTTAAATGCTTTCAACAGAGACAGAAGCAGGGGCTGATCTGTTCAGCTGGCGTCAGCCCCACATCTGATCCCCTGATGTAATTCTGTCTCTCCCAAATCAACCCATTTGTATGGCTTTTACAATATGGACCACACATGCAATCAAAACAGAATTCATCAATATGCTTACGCATAGCCTTATTAAGTCTTTGGTTAAAAACAAGTTTGGGGGGCCCCCCTGTTGATGGCAGGGTTGAAATATCTTATAGTTCATAGGTATTGCTTTTTCTGTTATTTGAAATATGTTGCTATTCATTACACATGTAATTCTAAACATAAAAAATGTTAGATTTGACTTCTGTGCTTTTTAATGTATTTCTAATCTACAAATGTCGTCATTGGGCAGAGAATTTTTTTTTAGTTTTGCTTATTAGAAAACAAGTGCAGTTTTACTGTTCATTTTCTATCATTTGCTAATTTCCTATAATTTGCTATTTTTATATGACTTCTGAGGAAGAATGATAAACATAACCAATGGAGGTAAAGGCCCTAGAGGTTAGGGACTCTGGAGGTAAAGGACCCTGGAGGTAAAGGACCCTGGAGGTTAGGGACACTGGAGGTTATGGACACTGGAGGTTATGGACACTGGAGGTAAAGGCCCTGGAGGTAAATGACCCTGGAGGTTAGGGACACTGGAGGTAAAGGACCCTGGAGGTTAGGGAGCCTGGAGGTAAAGGCCCTGGAGGTAAAGGACCCTGGAGGTTAGGGACCCTGGAGGTTAGGGACCCTGGAGGTAAAGGACTTTGTAGGTTAGGGACCCTGGAGGTTAGGGACCCTGGAAGTTAGGGACCCTGGAGGTAAAGGCCCTGGAGGTAAAGGCCCTGGAGGTTAGGGACACTGGAGGTAAAGGACTTTGTAGGTTAGGGACGCTGGAGGTTAGGGACCCTGGAAGTTAGGGACCCTGGAGGTAAAGGCCCTGGAGGTTAGGGACACTGGATATTAGGGACCCTGGAGGTAAAGGACCTTGTAGGTTAGGAACCCTGGAGGTTAGGGACCTTGGAGGTAAAGGACCCTGGATGTAAACGACCCTGGAGGTTAGGGGCCCTGGATAGGGACTCTGGAGGTAAAGGATTTTAGTTGTAAGGAATCCTCAAGGTAAGGGACTCTGGGCATGTGCAATACATTCCTAGTTGGTGTTTGGCTATGATTATTACCACTATCTTTATTATATATTACATTTGTATTGTTTACAGTGTATCATTGTTTTGTTATTGGTTATGGTTTCTGTGGAACCCAGGAAGAGTAGCCTTCACTCAGGCAGGAGTTAATAGGATCCCAATTAACAAACTAACTGCAAATAACTAAACAGGGTTTGGGCCAAATCTATATCATTTCCTGTTAATTCAAAAGGTGAAACAAACTACAGTTAAAATTCCAATGGTTTCTCATCGAATATCATTGAATAGAATGGAAGTTGGGTAGAGTATTTCCTGAATTGTGTGGAAAAGGGATTTATATCCAATCCTGCTATTAAGTTTAGATTTCTGGGTAGACAACAAAGACAGAGTAGACAATAAAGTAAATGTGAAGTGCACAAAGTTGACACGCAATTCTATACAAAGGGTTGGTGAGCATAAAACATAAAATAAGATTACATGAATATTTAATATACAGGCATTACCAGTGGTACATAATGTACACAGTACCAGTACAGCATATCCAGATGCAGGAAGATGAACATTTTGAGAGCACTATAGTGCAGTATAGAGGAGGCGGCGTAGAGTGGTGAGCATAGTTGCAGTAATCTTTGTTGCAGAACCCCTAGCAAAAGTCATGCTTGACCGGCTTCACGTGTTAACGCACACTACTTTCTGAAAGATGACATGTTTGAACGTTGAGCCGAGGTTTCGCTTTCAAGACCCGATATAGAAGCAAGCTGTTAAGTGAACTACGCAGAGATGACCTACGGCCTGTTTTCTCCCACACCAGCTCCCCATTCCGTGCCCACCACGCCACCTACGGATAAAGCAGATGTGCACCATCATACCCGCACAACACACGCTATCCAGGATGCTGTGTAACGTGCACACCAATCGCTGACACAAACGCCCACTCGGGCTCATCCAGCATACATCCACAGCGTCCCTCCAGCCATATAAAAGTCACGCTTTATGGTTGTGGGCAGATCAATCGAGATGCAGGATGAGTGCATGCTCTAAGGTAGGAAGCCTGGGGCCTAATGCGTTCTAGCTGTGTCTGACTGTTCTGATGACTGCCCTCATTCAGCCCTGTCCAAACCATAGCCAACCAGCTTGCCAGCCAGCCGGAGCAAATGACAGCCCGCGCATCCAGAGACCTAACAAGGCCCTCACTGGGACCTACAGCTGTCACACCTACTGTATGCCTCCATGCTCATTGTCCTCAGGTAGGCATAAGCCTAAAGTAGAACTGCAACGCTCAGGTCCTTACAGCACATTACAGTGACTTCATTTCAGATTTGAAGCATGTCTGTCTAGAACCTTATTATACTAAACACTGAAGATCTATAAGTTAAATAATTGACTTGGTATTGTTATAGTAGTGTGTGTGTGTGTGTGTGTGTGGTGGCCATAGATAGCCCTGAGAGACTGGCCTGAATGTTGTGAACATAGTGGAACGTAAGGGCAGTTAACAGGGTTGCTCAGCGTCAGATGTTAGTCAGAAAGCCTGAAAGCCTTGAGCTGAAACACAAACGTGTTAATGTGATGGATATTATGTATGCTGTTTGAAACTCACCTCACTGCATTCTCCATAACTCAGTGCTCTCTAACACGCATCCCTAAAATGCATTACAACACCCTCAGATGTGATCATATAGTACTAAATCATTATGGGGCTTTTGTCAGCTGCCGCAGCCAAATCACAGTGAAATGAGGCCTGCGTTTCTTTATGTCAGATTTCTGCTCATGATATGCATACATTTGTATCTCAGGAATATGCATAATCACTGCATTTTGTGTCTTTGTCTGTCTTAAAAGGATTGATGTGTTTAATGCACCAGTACTCTAGCTCTCTGTTCCAGCCCATAATAAGTTGTGTTGCCGAGTGCCACAGCAAAAGGAGGCGATGGCAGGTTTTTTCTCTCAGGTGATGCTACTGTGAGGGAGCACAAACACAATGATGTACCATCTTTCTTTATCTTACCATAAAATCTGGTTTTATTGATTCCATTTCCAGTATAAGCAGTGTCACACGCATCCATGCACGCTCACAAACACCATCACACTTTCATCTGCCTGTTTCAAGTTTATACAATAGCCAAGGACTTTTCCTCTGACCTTTCTACACTGGTTGGTCTCCCTAATCCATATTTTATTACTTTTGCATGAATCCACACGGCTCTCATTTACGCTCCCCATATGAGTCACTGTAGGGTAATGCAGAGACTGTAAAACAAGGACTGGCAAATAGAAAAACACTAAAAAAGTAAAACAGTAAAAAAATGTAATATATACCTACATAGATACACTGTTGAGCCAAAACATTATGACCAGTAAAAGGTTAAGCAAATATTGTTTATCATCTCCTAATAAGGGCATATGTCAGGGTCTGAGTAGATTACATGGTAAGCACATCAGTTCTTGTAGACAAAGTGATGGATGCAGGAGAAATGAGCAGGAGTAAAGACCTGACTTTGATAAGGGCCAAATTATAAAGCCCAGACGGCTGGGTCAGAACATCTCTGAAACAGCAAGGCTTGTGGGCTGCAGTGGTGAGTACCTACAGACAGTAGTCCAAGGAGGGACCAACCACAAACTAGTGACAAAGTTTTGGTCGCCCACGGCTAATTGATGTTCGAGAGCAACAAAGGCTATTGTTGGCTAAAGGCTAAAACTAAGTTTTGATCAAATAGTCACAGATAATTTTCATGAAGGTTACTAAACATTTCAAAGTCACAGATTTTTTTAATGAAGGTTACAGGAGGAATGTGTCAACACACACAGTGCATTGCACCCTGCTCTGTATGGGGCTGCGTAGCCGCAAACCGGTCAGAGTGGCCCTGATGACCCCTGTCCACCATCAAGAGTGCCTACAATAGGCATGCATGCATTGCAACTGGACCTTGGAGCAGTGGAAAAGATTGCCTGGTCCGATGGGTCCCGTTCTCTTATACATCACATGGACGGCCATGTACGCCTGTGCCATTTACATGGGGGAGGGATGGCGCCTGGATGTTCTGTGGGAAGACACGCAGGTGGAGGGAGTGTCATGCTCTTGCCAATGTTCTGTTGGGAAACCCTGGGTCCAGGCATTCAGGTGGACATTGACTTGACATGATACACCTACATTGTTACAGACCAGGAACACCCCTTCATGGCAATGTTATTCCTTGATGGCATTGGCCTCTTTCACCAGGATAATGTTTCCTACCACACAGCACACATTGGCAGGAAATGGTTTGAGGAACACAATAAAGAGTTTAAGGTGTTAAACTTGCCTCCAAATTTCCCAGCGTTCAATTCCATTGTGGATCTGTGGGATGTGCTGGACAAAAAAGTCCCAATAAACGGCTGCTGCACCTTGAGTGTATGTAAACACTACCATTCAAAAGTTTGGTGTCATTTAGAAATGTCATTGTTTTTTAAAACCTTTTTTATATAGTGCAGACATTGTAAATGTTGGAAAATATTCCTGTAGCTGGAAACTGATGTTTTTATGGAATATCTACATAGGTGTACAGAGGCCAATTATCAGCAATTGTTGCTATTCCATGCAAGAAATTGCCAAGTTAATGAAGATCTTGTACAACCCTGTGCTACACTCTTCACAGGACAGTGCAAACTGGCTCTAACCAGAATAGAAAGATGAGTGGAAGGCCCTGGTGCACAGCTGAGCAACAGAACAAATACACAAGTGTCTAATTTGAGAAACTGGCAACTTCATTAAATAGTACCCAAAAAACACCAGTCTCAACATCAACAGGGAATAGGCAACTCCAGGATGCTGGCCTTCTAGGTGGAGTTGCTGAAAAAAAGCCATATCTCACACTGACCAATGAAAAGAAAAGATTAAGATGGGCAAAATTACGTAGACACTAGACAGAGGAAGATTGGAAAAACGTGTTATATACAGACAAATCTAAGTTTGTGGTGTTAAGATCACAAAGAGGAACATAAGTCAGATGCAGATGAGATGAAACGATGGATGAGTGCTTGGGTCTACCTGTCAAGCATGATGGAGGCAATGTGATGGTCTGGGTGTGCTTTGATCGGGTAAACTTGGAGATTTGTACAGGGGGAAATTCTACTTGTGGGAGGTGCTTCAGTAAGCATGGGGTGAAATCTCTTCAGACAGTCTCAACAAACTAACAAATAGAATGCCAAATTTCTAGAGGATTCTTTGACAAAATCAAAGAATAGAAGGATGCAATTATCATTTCAATTAAAAAGTATTTATTTTTTCTAACCTTGCCAACGACTATATTTCCTTTACATTTTCAATAACCCCAAATGTTTGAACTGGAGTGTATATAGACACTACACTATAGCGATTTATATAGAGTCCCGCTTTCAGGTGAAAAGTTGTTAATTTTGCCATTTATGTCTGTGGCCCTCAGTGGAGCTCAGCTGTGCTGCTCTGGTGGTGTATACACTGGCCATGTGTGACTTGCTCTCTATCTCCTTCCCATACCCTCGGCTGCTTTCCACTGTGGCACAGAAAAATCACAGATGTCCCTGTCAGCCTTTCTTGTGACTGCTTTCTATTCTGTATATATCTAATCTTAAAATAAAGGACATATGTTTGGACAATTTTAGTAGGGTGCCAAAACGAATATAACAATAACAATAAACTAGACTAAGTTGCAGGCTTGTCACAGTAACAGATGGTCACGGCCTGCGCACCTCTGCAAGGTGCCTCAAAGATGACATAGCATTACAGTTTGCCTGGGTCTCTACTGCCATTGAAGCCATTTCCATTCTAGCCCTGGTGTAGAAACATGGATTACCCAAGAAAATACTGCTACCTTAACTGTTCTACCTTCATCTGACTACAAACCTTTTCTATAGGCTGAGGGCATCTTGTTATGGTGGTGGAAAAGGGTTACTCCCCCTTTGTCACCTCTCTGTGTTTCCACTTTTTAATTCCGGACTGTCAATGCCACTTTTCAATTCACGTTTAACAGGTGCCCTTGGAGACTTCTATCAATGGGCTTGACGTGCTGATAAATTAATTTCCAGACAATAGCTCATCGCCCAATATCACCAGGTTACTTTAACCTCCCGACATCTTCTTTTGATTCATTTATTTTCACCTCATTGTTTCCATATTTCTCTTCTGACCTTACCCGTTCCCAGTCCTCTCTCTCACAAAGGAAAACAATGCACTTGACCTCATCATTACCAGATTCAGTCTTTTAACTAATCTTGCTCGAACCCCACCTCCAGGTCTCCAATCAAATCAAATCCAACTCTCTTTCACTCTCTTCCAATCCTACCCTCTACTCTCTCCATTATTTTATCATCCCCTCCATCCCTTAAATCCTTCCTGGTCTCTTGAGTGTGTCTCCTTCCACCCTACTCTCTTCCCTCTCTCCAAGCCCTATGATTCTGATTGTCCCCATACTTCCAGGGCAACTCATCCCACCCCCCCGCCACCCTGCTCCCTGGCTAAGTGAGCTAACAAAACAGGGTTTCATGCAGTTGTGCAAAAATTGAGGAGAACACAATTTCTAAATGACCTATCATCCTTTCACTGTCGTCACTACCTTCTCTCTATCTGCTGTCTAAGCCACTTTCTATCTAAACCAGTTTTTAAGCTTTTTCCTCTTACCCCGGGAAACTCCTGCCTTCTCAACCCTTTAGCACTTTCCCCTACATCGTCCCTCTCTGAGGATTCATTTTTAAACAACTTTGAGAAGAACATTGATAATATCTGCACCTCATTCACTCAGGGTTGTGACTCACACACTGTATTGACCATAAATTAACTACCTTCATCATATCATCCTCAGATTGATCTCCTCATGTCTAGCTAAACAGATTTAAGTTAGCTATTGGCGTGTAAATACTTACAAATCTTAGGTTGGTGAGTGGGTAGCCAATTAGTGTGCCGGAGAGCAAACTATCAACTAAGATAAACCTATATTTCAAAATGCAATAATTATTTATATTTTCAGATTCTCATTCCCAGACCAGGGACACTTTGCCTGTGAGAGATTCAAAAGAAGACAGCTGCTTACTGAATGAGAGTGTATTATTTCAATTTACCTCATAGAACGATGTGCACCATGTTTACCAAAATGAACCTTTTTCTTTTGTTTAGTTTATTATTATTATTATCGTCAGTATAATAAATGTTTTACTACTTTTCGTGATAGATTCTACTCTCCACCCTCACTGGACTCAGCATCTCAGGCTCTGCCAAGTTCACTCAACTGTTTTCTCTTTGCCTCCTACTGACACTCAGGTGCAGGCGTGCGTCTTTGCATGCATGTCTGGATTTCCATTCACCTCCTCAAGCTTAACCTTGACCAGACAGAGCTCATCCTCTTGCAACAGAAGGCCTGTATGTTCCAAGACATGTCAATCACAGCTGAGAAACTCGCGGTGTCCCCCTCCCAGGGTGCAAAGAACCGTGACCCTAAACAACATCATTTCATTTTCTGCAAACGTCAAATCAGTGTCTACCGCAGCTCCCGGCATGTGTCTTCAAACCCCTTGTTCTCTGCTCTCTCTTCTCGCTTCCAGTCAAAGCTCACAGCCACTACATGATCATGTTGCTTGCCTAAAGAGCATCAAGGGAAGCTTCTCTTTTCTACCTTCAAGCAATGCTCAAAACCTTCAGTGCAAGTACTATGCCAGCTTTTCCTCTGCCTTCCCTGGGATCTTGACCACTCCACCCCACAGCTGGACTCTTCCAGGTGCCCCAGTAATAAAAACTGCTTCCTCTTATAGCAAAACAGCAGTCCCTGTCCATTATTTATAAGTTTACCATTTTAGTTATAAAAACAAATGACATAAAAAAACATAACTACACAACAAAATAGTAGACCAACCAGACCTAGTACTTTGTTGCACAGCTTTCAGATAAAGTAACTTCAGACAATCGATTGTTGTTGTAATCAATGAGCTTGCTACATCTTTACACAGTCAAAATGTCTCTCTCTTCTGCAGCAAACTTATTATTTTTCATTAATGTGTATCTTATGCATCCTGTTCCAAACCCTGAATAACACTGACAAGAAATCAACTTTATAGCATTCTGAAACATACCTGTCAGCTCTGTTAGAGGAACAAGGAGGAGCGGATAGCGGAGTCGTAGTTTTATTCATTTATTAGAGCTGAACAATGCTCATAAAGGCAAGACAATAACACACATAGACAAAGGGAGCAGAGGGAACATATACTGGGGGAAATGATTGGATGATGATCAGGTGGGCTAAACGAGACAACAGGTGTGATGAGTTGATGAGATGGGCGGTGGTGTCAGAAAGCTGGTGACGTGGAGCGCAGAAGCCTGCCTCCTGCAGGAGGAGCACTGGCAGCAGATGGCGAAGGCGTCACAATACTCATCTTCTATTGCAGTGGTGATTCTTTAATTGTATCTTAATTTGATTGTTTGCAAACACAACATCTGCAACACCATAGAGCCTTAATTTGGTTTGAGTAGTTAGAACAAGATTTAGTCGTTTTTAGGTGTGCTTCCTTTTGTTTTCTTTAGTGGTGGAATTTTACAAACAACCAAATGAAATGGCATGGAAAATCACTCCATGCTAAGAAAATATTGTAGACATTCTGAAATTAACAGGTATTTGGTGTTCCGAGTGTTCAACCCAGCTTCCATTAACGGTTGAAGAATGTGGGTCTTCCAGCAGGACTACAACCTCAACCACACAAAAATGAATAGTTAAAAAAAGAAATGCTGAACTGCCTTGAAATGGCCAATGAAGCTTCCAAATATGAATCACATCCCAAACTTATGGTGTGCAGCAGTGACATCATTTAAAAATGAAATAATTTGAGCAGCATCAAAAAGACTATTGTGTCTAATTTGGGGCTACAATAAGCATTTCTTGACATTTGTTTTGGCCAAAGGTTTTGATTACTTTCTATGCCATTTCTCTAATTTCAGAATAAATATTTAAATTTGCGCACCTTAGCAATACTCATGTTGTCTGATCAGCATCTTGATATGCCACACCTGTGAAGTGGATGGATTATCTTGGCAAAGGAGAAGTGCTCACTAAAACAGATTTAGATAGGTTTGTGAACAATATTTGAGAGAAATAGGCATTTTGTGTACAAAGAGAAAGTCTTAGACGAGGGATCGGGGCAAAAACAAAAGTTTTGCATTTATAATTTTGTTCAGTGTATATTTAATGTGCAAAGTGTGTCCGTATGTGGCTGCATTTGTATTTAGGTGAGGATTTCTCCTCTTTATCACCTTCAGATGCACAGCTGATCCTTTTTCCCTGCAAATTAGGAACTATAGAAATAGATTTGGAAGCAGGTGGAAATGGAGGATATGAAGGAAGAAATGGAGGGAGGGAGATGGGGCGTTATGAAGGAAATGGAGGAGGGCATTATGAAGGAAATGGAGGAGGGCATTATGAAGGAAATGGAGGAGGGCATTATGAAGGAAATGGAAGGATAGTATACAAAAGGGAGCAAGAGACTCAGGAGGATGAACCTGAAAAAGAGACATCCCTGAGATTGTGTGGCTGTCAATAATTCAACATTCAGAATGTTGTTTTGTGTTCCTCCCTCTTTCATGAATTTCCTCATGAATTATGTAAAAACAACTGCCTTTTGGCAGAAAGACATCCTCCTGTCATGTTCTTCCGCTAAATCGAGTGAGTAGTATTCAATCACAATTTCACAAAAGAGGCCATAATGGATAATATCAGCTGTAGTTATTATTTGATTCCAAATCAAAAAAACTCAAGAACCACCAGGCCTTTTAGATCCCCAGTTACCGCCACAGCCAATCGTCGTTTGGCGTCATTAACATACAAATTGTCCCTACTAGCATGGACATTCTCCTCTGCAGCATCACCATCCAGCCAGAGCATTAGTTCATCTACTGGGTCATTATCGAACTATAGCGATGAATTACAGAATTTGTTTGTTTTAAATTAATTAGAAAAATACAAGAATGTGTTTGTATTTCAGTTTTTATCATACTGAAAATGAATGTACACAACATGTATGCAATTTCTTAATCTTCATTATAACAAGCAGAGAAAATTCAAAGTTGATAGTTGATCTTTTTCTCTTAAAATAAAAACAGTAACTTTTAATGCCTTTTTTGAATTAGTGAGTTGTGACTGCTAAACAATATCCTTGGTATTTTTTGCATAATACATTTGTAGAAAAGCGCCTGTGGGCATGTGGGTGCCAATGCTAAGTGGCGTGGGTTGTTGGCAGGTAGGAAAACAGGCCAAGTAGGAAAACAGGGTAAAAAAGGTAAACAGTCTCTCAATAGTTGTCTGTTCGTCAGTTTAGAACAATGTAAGATACACCTATATAAGGTCATGGAAGGAGGAGGGTGCAGCTTTCAAAATGGTCTTGTTATTTAATTACAAAACTCAAACACCAGTTGGCCTAGGCATTTGGCGGTTCTAGTGTTAAAAGAGTTTTTGTTGAAAGGGCTTGACTGAAACTATAAAGGTCTTTGGAAGAAAAACATTACAACTTATTTTATATTGGCCCTTTCAGTGATCAGTTTTCCACAACTTCCGCAGCAGGCACCATAGTCAAATTGTATCAAACAAATGGAATTCCCCAACAACAAAATGGTGGCTAGTGATAATGCAGACTAGCTAGTGACTTCGGAAAATCAATAGCCACAGTGGCTGGTGAGCAAGAAAGTTAATGTCAAGTGCTGTGACTATGTGTGTTACTAGATTAAATGGCATTGTCAGAAATATGACTAAATCTACCCAAAGTATCTTCAGACCCAGTCCAAGTCATGCGATATGCTCTGTTAATTAACTAGGCATGGTGGTCTGGGCTGGTACTTAAGTCTGTAGTTAGAATAGATTTTGCTGCAGGACGTGACACAGAAACAGGCCCTGGGATGGGCAGAGGGAAGCAGTGTATTTGATTAGCTTCAGACTGATCAGGGATCAGCCGAGTGTGAAATGAAAGTTACCCCAGTTTCTTAGATGGGAGGGGCTGAAAATTAATGCAGCCTTTGTTGTTTTTTGGGGGAACTGTATCATCGGCTGCTTTCACTGTGTCGCGAAATGTTTCTGTATAGGAGTGTGTATGGCTGTTTGTGTGTGTGGGTGTAAAGGATAAATCACGTTTGGTTTTTTGCCCCTTCCTGTGAGGGTGTGTATTGTTGTGTTTACTTAACTGAAATTGATATTTGCACCCTAATCCCCAAAAGTAATTGATTCATCCCTCAGAATAGTAATTACACATTTCAAAATGTTTGCCAAATACTTATTCATCTAATCAAACAAGGATACAGACACATTACATATTCAATTTTTCAGCGGGTTTTATTAGGAGGCAATAATGATGTATACATATTGACAGAGGATTTGTGCATGACACATTTAAACAAATGTGACATAGTGACGCTGTAAACCCAGCTCAGTCTCACCCTGTTTAATTTGTTACTTTTTGTCAGGGGTCACCAACAGGTCAATACCATTAGGTTGCAGCCCATGTAATGTATGTGTTGCTTGCCAAATAATTTGTGAAGTACATGCAATTTTCAAATGTTCCTTGTCAAACGGTCATAAACAATGCTCCCAGCTAATCAACACAACATTGACATTATACCACCCTTTTAAGCCAATATTTTCTTAATAAGACAAACCTAACACTAACTAGCATTTGATCTCCATCAACAACAGCCCGGTCTGTGTGTGGTGCATGTGTTTTTCACTCTGTATGTAGCCTGGTTAATGATTACTGTCTTTTTTCTTCTACTGTATTTGTTAATTTGCTGATGGGAATGAACAATAGCAGTCGCAGAAGCATCGGTATACCTACTCAAAGTGTCCATGTTAGATACGTAATTCAACGAACAGATGCTCTATTAACGCTAACAGTGTTCGCTCACCAGCCACTTTTTTGGGTACGCCTATGTCGTACAGGATATAAATGCTGGAAGTAGGGGTGCCTGCTGGAGCCTCAGCAAACTCGATGAGATTCTGAAGGTGACATTTTGCTGTACTGCAGCTCCCCTTGTACTGGCCTCAGCAACCCATCCACCTGAATGGATGAATGTAACCTTGTTTTCCATCCATCTGCTAGTCCATCCATCTGCTTGAAACCTGAAACTTGATCCTCCAGCGAGATGCGCGTCAATACGGCAAATGAGCATGTCAACCGTCTGTCAGGCACGTCTTACTGCGGCTGAGTTCAGGTGTTTTTGAGATAGTGCAACTGTCTGGCATCAACAATCTTAGCACGGTCAGAATCACTTAGATCACACTTCTTTCCTGTTCTTATGTTTGGTTGAACAATTTAACCTCTTGACCAAATCTGCATACTTTGTATAATGAATTGCAGCAACTTGATTTTCTGTTTGGCGTGCCTAATAAAGTGGTAGCTGAGTGTGTATAGCAATTACATGCCCTCTTAAAACTGATTATAACAGATTCTGTTTACTAGACTTTTTATACATAACCCTACAAGCAATTGCACATTCCGAAACCATACCAAAAACATACCAATGCACTTGTTTTATTTATTGAGTTATTGAATTTACAAAGTATGTTCACAAACACCCTGAAATTAAAAGTAGAGGGTCTAAAGACTTGGTGAGATGAAATAGACATGAATGGGCCAATTGGAACACTAGAATAATGTTTTTGTGATACTTATGCTAGAAAAGGTTGGAGAACCCTGGGTTAAGTTATCCTCCCATGTAGTACTAGTGCAATTATGCAAATGGGTTTGGATGGGCTTCTGGTGTTCTGGAGTACGTGACCAGTTCTCAACAAACACACATTAGTATTAAAGTTAATGACGCATGAACAACTCCCTCGTCCCACAACTAGGCCCAAGACTCCTATTCACGTAAACAAGCCGAATTTCATGGTGACTGGAATGTTCTTTTTTTAGGGGAAAAAAACAAATGAATTGGGACACACAGTGAAGGTGCATGAAGGAGAAGCCTTAGAGTGGGGGATGTGGGACGAATCGGTGGAATAACGTAATAGACTGGCACATCGGTCCTCAGACACCCGTCTCAATTATGGCCCTCGTCCCCTGGCATGGCAGGCACAGGTGGCACCGTCCGCTTACCCAACCTCCAGAGGGCAATCTGTCATGGAGGGATTATGATTAGCCCCGCTCCTGCTATGCTCTGTACTAATGTGTGCATGTGTGTAAATTAGAGGGTGTGTGTGCGTGTTTGTGTGTGTGTGTGTGTTTGTGTGTGTGTGTTTGTTTGTGTGTGTGTGTGTGTGTGTGTGTGGAGGGGGGGGACCAAAAATCTCTGCAAGGGTAGTAAACCAAAATTCTCCCAGTCTGTCCTAATCTGGCCCTGAGAACAAATCATAGAGTCCATCCTCACCTCCTCCTTCACTGTCTGGTTTGGGTCTGACATTGTACGGTCCACAGAAAGGTTCATTGGCTGCCCCTTTCACCCCTATCGACCCGTTCATCCACTGCTATTCAACAATTTATACAAAACGAAACATCTACAAACTTAACCCAATGTGAGGGAGGTTCTAGGAATAGTCCTGGAACTGTAGTAGGAGGCAGTCAGAAAGGAGGCGTGAAAACAAAGGTCCAGCAGGAAGACACAGCAAGAGAAATTCAAGTGGGAATGGGAAAGATGGCTTGATACTATATCAGAACAGATGCGTCATGTGTTGGCTGTGTGTGTTGCATTGCATTGGTGTGTTCCTATGGTCCATCGCAACATGGGACAACATCTGTCAGAGGTCTTGAGAGTTAGGGAAAAGCTCTAGTTTTGGGGAGTAAAAATAAAACATGTAGCAGAGACAACTTTTCTTACAATTGTGGGGCCTTGTGCCGGTGTCATGTTACTGTACATGTCTATGTTCAATGTATTGTAGTTCTAGTTAGTGTGTTTTTACGTTCTGTTTGAATCCCCTGTGTTTATTGACTCCAACTGTCTCTAATCTAGTCCTGTCGCCTGTGTCTTGTTTACCCCTGATCATGTTCCTGTTTAGTTTCCCCAGTCCCCTGTGTTTCTTGTCGGACATTGGTTAATGTGACACTGCTGTTTGAGCCTTTTGTATAGGAGCCTGTTGTTATCAAGTCTGTTTATTAAAAATCATTGGCCCCCACCTCTGGGCCTGTGTCCTGACACCTCCACAATGTTACAATATCCTAGTGGGATATTGTATCCTAGGGGCTATATCATAGCCCTGGTCAGATGGGCATAGATGACTCCTGGTCAGATGGGGCTATATGACTTTTGGGCAGAAGGGGCTATATCACTCCTTGTCAGATATATTTTTTTTATGGGTTTTAACAATGGGTGATCACTTTCAGATCAATCCTAGTGGTGCATTCCTTTCCTTGTTCTGGATCCAGTAGCTGATTCAGGCTACTTATAAATCTTTCAGCAAGGGAAACTCATTCAGTAAAAAGTTCCATTAAGAAAATAAAAACATTTCCCTGTTTTCCTTAGTGGTTAAAGTAAAGGCCACAGTGTCACTGTCCAATGGAAATGATGGAGATTATTGCTGCTTTGGTCAACAGGGAAAACAGACAGAAGGATCCAATCAACAGCGGCTGGAGGGAAAATAGGTCAGTTATTTTGTAAAAGCCAAGCAGCTAAATGAAAGTTTCTGTTACGTCCACTCTCTTCTGGTGTAGAACCTTGAGATTTGCTTTGGGGTGAATCAGTATGTGTCTTTGTCTCTCAGTGAGCTTGAGTCATACGTACCTGCCTGTGGCTCCCAGTGCTATTTCTGTCTGAGTGCACTTCTCAGAACAGCCATTCTCTCCTGGCCTGGTTCATTCTCCCCCTACAATCTGTACTACATGTCCTCCACTGCCACATGCCAGTTAGTGATGGGTTATTAATCTATGCTGAAAACATAATGAATAGTGTGGAGTGTGATGAGAATCACCACGGTAATGGTGAAGATAGGTGATTCATCATGTGCTAAAAGGGAAAAATGTTTCGAAGACGCAGCAAAGCTCAGATAATTTATAAACACACTCTCTTCACACCTTCTCCCGTTTTGCCTTCTCTTCCAATCCAGTGATGGTGGGATTAAAAGGGTCACCTGTGTACATGCTATCACTGAGGTGATAAAACCCAGTGACAGACACTGGAGCGAAAGACTGGCTCTCACAGCTCACACCCTCTGGAAGAGAGGGAGGAAGACAACTGCTTCTGGCTGTTCTCTCATTTCTGTCAATGTAAAATCCACAGCACCAATTAATACACAAGCCAAGGGTATAATACCATAATGTAGCATGATAATTAGAGTGATTTTTCTAAACCAACACATTTCATGTTTGTATTTTTCAATTATTTTTCTTTCAAATCTATTTTGGATGTAAAATTTAGGTGAGCTTTTTGTGATTTGTGACTACTTGCTTGGAGCAATATACTCTACTGTAAATTAAGATTTAAGCAAGTTATTCTTTATTCTTTTTTGGTCTCTATTTCCACCTATTCAAATAAAAAGAATGATCCAGGCTTGTTGTAATGTGTTCTTTTCACTGAACTACTAAGAGATGGCTAGCCGTGACTTCTGCTGTCTGCAGAGAAAAAATTGAAATACACCTAGATACCACGATGATAAAAGGCATAGGAAAATAAAATGGGCATGCATTTATAGCATAGAATTTCCAAGCAAGAATAGTGTAGTTGAGTTGCTGTTATTAACTGTCTTATTTTTTACAATCACATTGACGTTTTGACTTTGAGTAGTGACATTTTCTTCTTTTTTTCTCATACTGGCCCTCTTTGGGAAACAAACCCACAACTCTCTTGATGTCCCATGCCGTACCAACTGAGATACATGATTGCTGAGAATCTTCTGTCTTGGACATGACTTTCTCTGGGTTGATAAAACAAACCGTTCAGAGGTGTGCTGCACAAATATTGTAAAGGGATCACGCGGAGGGCCTGTTGTTGATTCTCACTGCTCCCCATTATCCCAGCTTGCTGTTGTTCTTTCTGGCAACTGGGGATCTATGGGAGCTGCCCTTTAATTAGGACTCACTGTCCCAGGCACATGGACAGGCCTAGGTTTGGCATCCACGCCTAGAGGATTGGAACATATGTGGCTTGGCTCTCTAGAGATCAATTCTGGAGGCAATATACTTGCCCCTAAATGTCATTGCTACTGTTTTGTTGGCCATGGCATCCTCTACAAGGGGCTCAATGCTTGTAAGTGGCAGGCTTTGAGTGATTGAACTTTGTGTTTTGGGGTTGATGACAAGGGTGCGTACCCCATAGTTTGTTGTACCTAATTTCCTCTTTAGATTATTTTTAACAGATTTTCCAGTAAAAAAAAAATTTAATCAAATTTTACTCAGTAGTCTACTGGGGCATAGGGTGGACTGTAAATATTACCAACTATAACTATCAGTGAAGAGTTTTACGAAACATACCTTCAACTTCTAATGTAAAAATCTGAGGTAAAATCTGACAGTAAAATAGATTGCTACTCTCCCACTTCTATTTGACCTATCAATGCAATAATATACACCCCGGGACTCTCCCTCTAAAGAAGTGTCACGTCCCTGCCTCCGCCAGTGCGCAGCAAAACCTCAGTGCGCACCTAACACACCTGTCACTAATCACCTACTCACACACCTGTCCCCAGTCACCTAATCACCACACAGTCAAATACAGCTCTCTGCCATCTCACCCCTGCCAGATCAATGGTTCATGTTTACATGCCATATCTCGCGTACTCTAGTTCTTCGACCTGCCTTTCCGTGCTCCGACCCTGTGCCCGT